>JPJZ01001534.1:0-12271 GCA_000750815.1 Pseudogymnoascus sp. VKM F-4516 (FW-969) | reverse complement strand
GAGGTCGGGAATTGGTGCGTGAAGTGTGTGGGGTTGGTGCTCTGGGATGGGCCGCTGTGGTGGTGTGGTTGGGTTGGTCCGCCGAGAGCTGCTCCAGTGGAGTGCACGGTTGTGAGGGTTGTGGTTAAGGAGCGCAGGGATGGTGCTGGTGAGGAGAAAGTACTGTCGGCGCCCCTGCTCATGCTGGGCCCGCCGATGGTGGGAGTTGTGCCTTCGGCCGACGAAGCGGCGTGCGATTGAGCAGCTATAGAGCGTGCAGCGTCTCGTTCGGTCGATACGGTGGGCGCGTTTGATCTGTATCCGAGGGTGTGGGATGGAAGGTCATCGATCGATGAGCCGAATGATGGCTCGCCGTTGCCATTGGAAGAAGCGCTCGCTGTACGCCTTGTCGGAATGGTCGAGAGAGAGTGGCGCCCATTGGCAGGAGATGCTATGTATGGTCCATTGTTCTTTTTCTTGGATTGAGTCTTCAGAGCGTACCCGTTGCGTTTTCCGTTTGAGTTGTCGTTTGCGTCGGATGATGAGGTGTTCTTGAAGTTGGCCAGTTTCTTCATCCATGATGCAAAAGGTCGTCGGCGCCCTTGTCGGTCTGGACATTGGTCAGCTTCGTTCTTCATTTGTAGCTATCTAAGCTTTGATAGGGAGCTATCGGATGATGCTGGGAGGAGCCTGATGGGACCTACCATGGTGCGGCGGTGTTGCCTTGGGTGCTGTCTCGGTGGTAGCCATAGTTGCGATAACAGTTGTTAATTGATGCTGTCGGCCGTATCCTATGAAGCTAGAAGCGTTCTAGGAGGTTTCGGGGAGTGAGAGTGATGATCAAAGGTTTGCGACAAAGAGGTGCGGCCGGAGCGCACGGGTGAACTGGTGGTGTTGTTGGTGGTCACAATAAGCGTATAGCGCATGTGGATGCAGGGATTTGCTCGTTCGTTCACTTCGATGGGCAGCGCTAGCCTCCACGCATGCACCGAAGACCACTTTTGATAGACAACTTCCCGTGTGCCAAAACTTACAAGACGGCTCTGTTGAAGTGCCAACTGATACAGTTCATTCGCGTTAATGGTGGCAATATTCCATCAGGCATCGCCTTTGATAGCTTTAAAGGGCGTAGGAGTATGAAGTGGTTTGTTTCTTAATTTATGCTCATATCCAGCTTACAATGCTACTTATGCCTCTATCTTACAGAATAATACACTATCTGACAATTCTACACGTATCCTACTCTGACTTCGGCTTTTCATCTCCATAATATCGGATCAAGTAATCCGCACCCATTCCCGCTGAGATGATACCACCTGTGTACAAGCAGCCATTGACAAACCACCACCAACAGTTCTTGGCATCCTTAAGATTGACTCTCTTAATCATCACAGCGAGCGTGACAGCCGCACCTCCACAGCTACCTATGAAGAAAGCCGGCCCGGACCCAGCCGCGAATCCAGCCGCAGCCAAGAGCCCGATCTGAGTGACGGCAAGCCCAGAGAGAATCGCCTTGGTGTCCTTATCGTGGGCGAGAGCGATGCTCTTAATTCCAGCCTTCACATCGTCTTTGATATCCATGTGCGCGTAGATCATATCGTATAAGACGACCCACGCGTTATTCGACGCGTACAACAAGGCTGCTGCTGCCAGGGCCGCGTTGTTATGTAGCAAGTCGACGCCGAGGGCCGGGAAGCCCATGATAGCACCCCAGGAGAAGGTCAATCCCAAGACAGCCTGTGGGTAATATGTGATGCGCTTCATGAGCGGATAACTCGCTACAAGCACTAAACTCGGGATGCCGTACCAGAGGCACTGCGTTGGAAATTGCAAGAGGATCGCGAGCCCGGCAAAGAGCTGGGTGCCAGTGAAGGCGAGCGCATTGAATGGAGTTATGGCACCACGCGCTATTGGTCGGAGACGCGTGCGACGCACGTGAGGGTCTAGATTCCGATCCCATAGGTCGTTGATTGCGCACCCTGCTCCGCGCATGATGAGGGCACCGCCGAAGAAGAGAAGGGAGGTCCCGACGACGGAAAGTGGTGTGGCCATGGGCATTGCGAGGGGTGCAGCGAGGAGAGTAGAAAATAGGCAGGGCCAGTAAAGGTAGTAGGTCCCCGTTGGCTTGTCAAGGCGGATTAGTTCTGCGTACGGCACCCACGATGCTGGGAGGACGGAGAGGAGGCCAGTCGTCGGTGGGGTATAAGGTGTCACCGGCAATGCATCAGGATCTAATGCCTCTGTCACTGCTGTTGGAGAGGCGTATATCTGCGATACTGATAACTGGCGGCGACTCGTAATTGCAGTGCAGACAGGAGCAGACTTCACAGGTCTAGCTCGAGAGATGTGGTGGTTCCTGGTGACTAAGGAGCAGAGGGGTTTTGCTGCCCTAATGTATGCTGGCCGCAGCAGGGCATTGCTATAACCTTTTGGGAGGCCGCATAGTGCCTGCTTGACCAACATGGCCTTTAATCCCCTATATCAGTGAAGTTAGAACCGATTCGACGTGACAAAGATGAGAGCGCTGAGCGGTGGCTGCGTAGTCTCTGGGTAATAATCAAAGCAAAAATAATAGCATGCACTATATAAATACATCCTTCATGTCCATCAAAATATTCAACGAGCATCCAATGGCTTTTGGAAGATCTCTTGGAGCTCCTCTCAAACTTCCCCATCCTCGTCCGCGAAATCCCGTGACATCCGAAACTTGAATTGAGAGCCAGAAGCTACCCAAAAGGGGGGCAATTAAACGCTATTGTATCCCGCTGTAATGCACATTCTGAATAAAGAGCTATCCACTTACAAAATGACAAGGTTTTAGTGTGGTCGATTTATGGTTTTGAAGCTGGAATTCGTCGTCCCATCGAAGATTCCCACATGTGGCCAAAGCGTTCCGGCAAGGCTCAGGCTAACCCGATTAGTGGTATTCCAAACATTGCGACTCTTACCTCGAGGTGACAGGTGCTTGCCTCGGTGGTAGACTTTTTATTACAATCGCATTGCGCGAGTTTACTCTAGAAAATATTTTTCTTTACAAAGTGTTTGACATTTTGCGGTAGATCTGAACGCGTGGTTGACACGAACCTCCCACCACATCGTGCCATCAATTTATAATAGTCCCGCTTGACGGACGACCCTTGAACGGCGCAACCACAGCTCAACTTCACACGGCGACAAGCTTGTCGCATTCACTCCCGACTTCGTCTCTACCTCTGCTCGTATCAACTGACTACGCCAAACTGATGCATTTCTCTCCGCCGTAGCTTGCGCGCTCTGAAGTTGAGGGGGGGCTTGGTTGGAGCTTAAACTTATCCAAGTTGCGCCTCGAATCCAGGTACCAAGCAAGATGCCTTCCAATCTCCACCCTCAGGCGATGTTCGACCCCATACCACCGGATCTCGACCTCAGCGCCCTCGTCGAGAAGACGCCCAACTTCGACTATGTGATTCGCATATCCACCGATCAGATTAGGGAACTGGGGCTACAAGAATTCGAGAAGCTGGTCCTGTTGCATGTTATCCAGGGCGGCAAGCCTTTGGTCGTGGAGGGGTGGGAGAGTGATCTGCCGCCATGGCTGTACAGCTCGACCTGGATGCAAGATAACTTGGGCAAGAAGCGTGAGTCTGCCCGCTTTATTTCAGAGACATTAGCTAACATTTAACAGATGAGCAAGTTCGAGACATTGCAAACCATACCAACATCCCAATGACAATCGGCCATTATCTCAATTCTCTAGACAAGCTGACGAGACAATGGACGACTACGAATTTCCGCGACCCCAAGCGACAGCGCCTCTACCTCAAGGATATCGATTGCCCGGAAGCATGGGATCACCAGCTACGCGAATATATTCCCCAGACACTCCTCTACCTCAACAACTGCGTGGGAGAGAAAGGCGGCCCAGGATCCGTGCATGAGCGGGACAAATACAATCATCTCGTTATGGGCCAGGGGATCGCCCCAGCAGGCGACCTGATGAGCAACCTACCCCCGGACATGCGCGCGGAGAACATGATGTGCTACATTGGCCACGAAGGGACCTTCACGCCGGCCCACCGAGAGATGTGCGCAACTGTCGGGCAGAATATCATGGTCGAGACGTCTGATGTGAGCAAGGGTGAGAAGCCGGGCAGTTCGATTTGGTTCATGACCGAGACGAAGGATAGGGAGGTGGTTAGCGAGTACTTCTTGTCTATGCTTGGTCACGATATCGAAGTTGAGAATCACTTTGCTCAGATTGTTGCGTGGAAGAAGGCGCCGTTCCCGGTTTACATCGTTGAACAGAAGGTTGGGGATTTCATTCTCATTCCGCCGCTTGCGCCGCATCAGGTCTGGAACAGGGGCACGAGGACTATGAAGGTGGCATGGAACCGTACGACGGTAGAAACGCTTGAGATGGCGCTTGCTGAAGCCTTGCCGCGCGCTCGCATGGTTTGCCGAGACGAGCAATACAAGTGCAAAGCTATTGTCTTCTACTCGTTGATGAAATACTACACCGATCTACAGAAAGCAGAAAAGGAAGAGGAGTCTGGGTTCGGCGCTTACCAGTCAGAGCCTGTCAGGTTTGCCCCGAGGGTGAGGCAGCTACAGCGAGACTTTAAACGCCTTTTCGGTCTCTACAAGACGATTCTAGTGGGCGAGATGTTCTCGCCGGATATGCCAAAGGAGAAGAATGTCGAGTTCATTCCGTTTGATAGCAACGTCACTTGCTCTTACTGCCGATGCAACATCTTCAACCGCTTCCTGACCTGCAAAACATGCGTCGGGGAGCTCGAGAACGGCGACGAGGACACGTACGACATATGTATGGATTGTTACGCCATGGGACGGTCCTGCGCCTGTTTATCGAATCTGCAGTGGGTTGAACAATGGCGATGGCCGGAGCTAGTTAAACGCTACGACACATGGCGTGGGATGGTCTTGTACATTGATGGATATGTTGATAATAAATCACCCCAAACGTTGGAGATTGAAAGGAAGCACTATGGCAAAAAGCCGATTGCTCAAATATGCCAAGAACAACTCAAGAAAAGGCCGTGGCGCGACATAACCAAGCCGCACGTACTTGACCCTCTTCCTGGCGACTCGGATGTCGAACCCGAAGCTGACGATGAGGGCCGGCCAAAAAAGAGGAAAGCCACCAAGCGCCAGTCTCTCGCTGGGAAGAAACGGCATTCAACGTGCCATATCTGCAAAAAACTTGAGGCGGACTGGAAACTTGCGTTCTGCACCACCTGCTCACTGTCGTACTGCTATGGTACGCTTTGGCGCGCGTTCGACATCAAGCCAGAGAAGATCATGGAGACGCTGGACTGGCAATGCCCGAAGTGCCAGTTGATCTGTTCGTGCGGCGCGTGCCGTAGACTGAACTCAAAGCAGATCCCATATCAGCCGAAAGGCACATTACTCGGCCATGACACGCGTCAGATCGCTGATCCACGCAGCGTGGAGAGTTTGGTTGATTTCAGCCGCACAAATCTCGCTTGGTTGAGGGGGGAAGAGGATACAGCGCCGCAGGATTCTGTGAGGATGAAGAAGTTGATGGAAAAGGCACAGGCTGAGAAGTCTCGTGATGAGATGCTCGAGGAAGATTCGGGGATGGGTCAACATATGGATATCGATGAGCCTGTGGGTGATGCGATTGACCCTGCGCTGCTATCGAGTGGTGATCACGGGGCGCCTACAGCACCGATGTTTGGAGATAGTAACTTACCACCCACCATCGACGTCGACGCGAATCCTGTTGTTTCCCCCGCCGATCTATTGAAACAGCCCGACTCCATGTACCCAGATCCTCAAGGCATTCCCCGCGAGCGTATGATGGGGATAGGGTACTACCAGCAGCGCAACGACGCCGATAAGATCCTCTTTGACGCCCCCGATGCCTCTGCTGAAGACAAACAGGAGGACGTCGCATACCCGCGTCTACAATCCGATACTGAAGACGGCTTGCTGGTGAGACCGAACAACAAGAGGCAGCGCGAGAGTATGAAGGGATACATGGATGAAGCACACTTGCAGTTCCAGGCTGCGCAAAAGAAGCAGAAACTCAGTGATGCGAAGAGGGACGGGAAGTTCTTCATGACGAAGAATAGGCTTGAGGGGGGGAAGGCGTGCAAGGTCAAGCTCTCGTTGCCGAATCATAAGGAGTTCTTGGGGAGACTGGACAACCTGGGTGAAGAAGAGGCAACGAGACATAACCCGAGGCCAGGACGGAGTCAGGCGAGGAGGGAGACAATGGATGCTGATTCTACGGTTGTCACTTCTGATGTTCGTGGGGATGCAGTTGAAGATCAGGATGAGGATGAAGAGCCTGAGATCACCGCGCCCGTCCCCACTCGACGTCCTCGCGTCTCAATTCCTGCCCCAGACGAGGAGCTTGAGATCAACACAATCATCCCTGTACGACATCCACGTACGTCGGTATCTGCTCCAGAGGAAGAAAGTACCATCGTGGTCTCTAAAAAACCCAAAGGCCAAGCCCCCAAACCCCGCACTTCAGCACCTGCTGTGCCCGCGAGCAGCATTGGCAGCCCCGATACGCCAAAACGCCGACCCGGTCGACCCCCGAAATCCAGGCTTTCAGTACCTGCGGTACCCGAACCGGCCATCACCAGCAACGGCCTGGATACCCCAAAGCGCGGACCCGGTCGACCGCGCAGATCGGAGAGTGCTGTTACTGTAAACCATTCGCCTGAGAACGGCGTCGCTACAACAGCATCAGGGGGGCGGAGTACAAGGAGAGGTATGTTCCAGAAGCCTGCAGCGCCAGCTCCGTCTGTCGAGCCGCTCAGCAGCCAGAAGAGGGGACCGGGACGACCACGCAAGTCTACATCTACGCCTCTGGACACCAGCCAGGCCCAACCTAACAAACGCCCTCGCTCGGCGGAAGAAGAAGCCGCCGCAGCGCCTACGCGACCGGAGAAGAAGCGGAGGGGCTCAAGTTTGTTCGTCTCCGATGACAGTGATAGCGGCAATGAGAATGAGGGACGTACCGCCTCATTTACGGCTGTTAATGCGGTTACTATCAAGACGGAACCTGGTGTGGGAAATCAAACTACCAGCATGACGCCGCCAGCAACGCAGATCTCGCCGCTGTTTAGCTCGCAACAAGGAGGGAGGGCGAATAACTCTAGGCCGAGTAGTATGAATATGGACGGGAGCACGTCGCTCTCCCCCCGGCCCGCACCTGTGAGTGGGGGTGTGAGTGCTAGTAATGGGAGTCCATTCCGCGTTGACTATGACGACGACGGCGGTGCAGGTGGCTTCGACGAGCACTCCGACTCCGACAGCGGCGGTGGCGGAGGAGCAGATTTCTTCTCCTCGCGCTCGTCGCTGTCGCGCGCCGCCTCTGCAGCGGAAGAATTCGCATCAGCAAAGAATTCGCGGCGCCCCTCTGCCTCGGGTTCAGGAACAGCGTCTAGCGTACGGAGCGCGGTTTCGAATGGCTACCTGGACGCGAAGATGGAGGCGCTGAGGGTAGCGGAGGAGGAGATGGCGGAGCTTGCTAGGGTGAAGAGTGGGGGGAAGAAGGGGGTTGGCGCTTTGGGGGGTGGGAGTGCGAGTTTCAAGGCTATGATGTTTGGGTCTAAGTCTCGGTCACCATCGCCTTCTGAGTCACGATCACCTTCACGATCCCCATCGCCCACTCCAGCTACGACAGCTACTGTGCCCGCGACGAAGAAACTCGAGGAGACGCGCGCGGGTCAGGGTGGGAGACCTGTGGAAGCTGCGGGGGGGCAGATGCAGATACGTCTCACGCCTAAGGGGGGTGGGAGGGCTGAGGTGTCGTCGTCTACGGAGTCGTCGGATGATGGGGGGGATGAGGATGAAGAGATTCCGGCGAGGAGGGTTGTTCCTGCTAGGGGTGGGACGGTGGGGTTGGGGTTTAGAGGACGGGGGAGAGGACGGGGTAGAGGAAGGGGCAGGGGCAGGGGAAGAGGGAGAGGGAGGGGTGCGGTGTAATGGGGAGTTTGTGTTTGCTACGGTGTGACTGGCGGGGGCGTTTTTCTGTTTATGAAAGGGGGAGAGGGATGATACCAGAGTGATTAATGATGGGGATTGTTTACTTTCGAGGATAGTAGGGGAATGGGGGTGTTATGTTTTGCGCCCAATTTGATGGCGTGAGTGGAAAGGGGGCGATGTGGATGAGTTGATGAAAAGGGGGACGTAAAGTTAGAGCAGAGTATGGTGGATGATAGGGGTTGTAGATATACCGTTCGTAAAGCTATGAAAACAATGAGATTGAGGAATTAATCAAACACACCGAACCAGTCCCTTGCCAAAGCCCCCTATGTATATAATTATATTTGTAGCCACCCGGCTACCCTGCCAGACCAGTCTCCCCTCGCATTCAGAATCGTACCACAGGGTAAAGAGTATAAGACCCCCCCGCCAACTTAATCACCCTCCGTCGAACAAGCTACTATACATTTACGGAGCTCTATTCTTTGGTGTTGGAATTAGAGAGCTCTTTTGGTTGTCTATGGGTAGAAGGCGGGAGAAGGCGGCCAGGGGTTCGAGTGTGTAGTGCGGATGTGGTGTGCGGTGGTGAGAATAACATTGACAAGTATAGATGCGGTGGTGAGAATGCTGTGGTAGTGAGAGAGGCACCAACTCATCACAGTACCATCCGTATTCTCTATCAAACTCCACAAGGTGCCAGCGGGCTGTTAGAAGCACCGCGACGATTCGATTACGTGTTTCGTGACAAGTAACCGATGAAGTTGTCTGTGGTGGTAAAGTTAGGATACGATATGATGATAGATTGGAGGAATCAAGACCGTTCATCATCACTGCCATTGCTGAACTGATATCTTCTCTTCTTTGCTGTCTTCTCTAATTCTCATCCCGATCCCTAATCCCTAATCCCACGTTTTCCATGCTCCATCCGCTCCAACTCTCGCATCACCACACTCCACCATACACAGCTCAAAGATATAAAAGGCAACGTTGCGGAGTTGCAGAAGTGGCAGCAAAGACAGTACTGCTAACCTCATATGAGACATTGGCGACGTGGACGCTGAGCGGAGTTTACGGAGGGGAAGGGGTGTGTGGATGGAGTAGAAGGGCGCTCGCTGCTGCGCAAGAAGAGAGGGGTGAGGTGGGTGGTGAGAAGGGGAGCGGTGGTGAGAAGAGAACCCGCGGCTAGAATACCACAACAGCAAGAACAAAACTTACCAACTCATCACAGTGCCAAAACGATGCATTTGTGCGATGTGATATGATATATCTGTACCAGAAACTGCGCCCCCCACCATGAGCCTTCTCCATCCTCCTGTCACTCTCATGGTCGATGTTGAATCTCTCCCTTTCTTGCGGCGACTACGGGTGCGATATATAGAGATATGGAAGCGGGGGGGGTGAGGTTATTGGTAGATGGTGGTGGTACGGTGTTTGGAGACTGGGATGGGGGAGATCTGGTATGGTATGGTATTTACATTTACTATCTTCTCTCTCACCCACACTCCCCCTTCCCCCTCCCCCAATGACGCACAAGTCAAAACAGAACAAGCATCTCCCCCCCCGCCATCATCTACAAAGATACCATCTCGCACCCAGTATAAAAAGACATCAAAGCACCCCGAGCGCACCAAGCTGATCTCAGAGTTCAACGACCCGAAAAGCAACCTAGTCGTCCTGATACTTATGTACAAGGTCTCGGCACAGGGGGGCAAATCTAGATGGTGCATACCGCCGAGTGTGCGTGGCAAGTTGGGTAGGGGATGGAAGTTCGGAGGTGCAGGTGGGGGGTGGTGAGAAGGGCGATGGTGGGCGATGGTGAGAAAGGGGCGTGTGTGGTGGTGAGAATAGTGGCCGGTGACGAGACTCCCAACCCAGCAGCATCACAGACAGCACCATGCCACTCACCACCAAAGCCCGTCCATCGCCCTCGTGCTATCTTCAGCTGCCAGGCTCGGCAGGCGTCATACTCTGCGAGATAGGTATCCTAGCGATGTAGTGGAGGAAGGTGGAACCATACGTGAGAGACGGGGTTATATATGCTGGATACAGAAGGACACAGAGACACACGTAGACAAGACAAGGTAAAACGTGGAGTTGAGTAGAGTAATAAACCCTCTTGATTTCATTCATTCAGACATCGAAATGCCTTCTCAGATCCGCTAAACTAACAGACTTCAACTGACCGACATGACTAAATCTCAAGCCGTCGTTATAAGGGTATGCGTACATCCCTCCTTCCCCCTCCCTTTCTCCCTTTCCTCTCCTCCTCCCCCGCCAATTCCAAAAGCTTCCCGCGCGTACGCGTAATACAAAAGTGGTATGATAATCCCCCCTCCCTTCCAGTCTCCGCGATAATGCTGAACCCCCCATCCAAATGCCCTCCCCAGTCCCTATGCCCTCCCGCCCATAATATGATGATGCCCAAACCGAAAAGAACAGAAATGCAGCCCAATAAACAAAAGAGATGAAATGCGAGCGCACCTCCTCCCATTCGAGGGGGGAGGTGCTTTTATGATGTGATGATTGACGATGATGATGATAGACGCCGGGTATGCAAGTACAAGATTTCTTCTTCATCTGTCTCTCTTCTCTCTCCGTGGTGTAAAAAAAGTGGTGAATCCCCATGCTAAAACGCCGATTGTAACCCCGATCCCAGGTCCAGTTCCCTTCTTAAGCGTCTATCTTCTTCTCGTCGGCGTCTATAAGCGTGCAAAAGATGCCAGGCCGATGTGTTGTAAGATAGAATTGGAACAAGATGGGATGATGGTGTAAAAGCCCCCCAGATGCCGGTGGTGATGATGATGATGATGGTGTAAAAAACGATATGTAAGACAAGATGATTCCAGAATAGAAAGATGACCCCGAGTCTCCGGGAGTGGAGTGGGGGTATGTGTGTGCGTGGTCGTGTCATGGCGCGTTGTGTTTATTGGTATGATGGGTATGTAGTGGAGAAAGTTGCGCTGGTTCGTGAGTCGTATTGTATAGTCGTAGAGTTAAAAGATGTATGGTGTATGATTTCCTCGTCCCATGGTGGTATGAGATCGAAGTCGAAGCGTATTCGCCAACCGAAGAGTAGTAGTAGTAAAAGTATCCCAGGCCTCAGCCCAGGGTATCCTCACACCTCAACCCTACGAAGCGCTCTGCCTCCTCTGGTAGCGGCTCTGATCGAACGCGCTCGCATACCCCCTCAACTCCCGCCTGGCCTCCTCAGACATCGACTCCCCAACACTCGCACCGCTCTGCATCGAGAACAGCGAGCTCTGGCTCGAGCTCGGCGTCAGCACAGGGCGCACCTGCAACCTAGGCACCGAGTAGGTAGCCTGCTGCTGCTGTTGGCGCGGATGAGGCTGGGAGTGCGCGCGGGCGTGGGCAGCGGGGCGGACGGCAGCGGAGGAGGAGGTCTTCTGGGAGAAATCGTAGGCGGAGGGGAGCTGGAAGGGGTGGTGTTGGGAGGTGGGGAAGGAGGGCGAGGAGGAGGGAGAGGCGCTGGATTCGTATTCGGCGAGGCGGCAGGATTCGGAGCAGTAGGCGGAGGTGTCGGTTTGGCGGTCGCAGGCGAGGCAGTAGGAGGGGGACCAGTCGATTTCTTGGGCCATTTCTGCGGTTGTGTTGTGTGTGTGTGTTTATGTGTGGTGAGGTTTGTTGGAGCTTGTGAGGGGAGGTGGTTGATTAAGTATGTTTGTGTTCGCGAGCGATGGTGAAGCTGATGTGATGTGGTGATGAGACAGTGGTGTGCGTGCTATGGCGAACAGGCAAGGCTGTTGAGGGAGATTGACGACAGGTGATGTGCAGATGGTATCATTCCCTTTCGGCGAGACAGTTGCAGGTGCAGGAGTAGCGGGTTGCAGAGCAGGTAGTGTTGGCGGCAGTATAGATTGATGCGGTCGATGTCGTCTTGGTGAAGAAAGAGAGAGAGGAAGAGCGAGATAAGTATATTAAAAGCAGGCGACGGAATAAAAAAAGTATTCTGATTGTGGGTGACGGATGAGTGAGAGAGTAGTGAGTGGGGGGGAGGCGAATTTGTTGTGAGTGATGGGAAATATTTCGTGGGTTTCACGGGGTGGGGACGAGGGTGAAGATATACAAAAGCTGGTATGTGGTATGGGGTGATTGATGTGTGGGTGGTGGATGGTGGATGTGGAGGTGGATGATGGATGGGGTAGTGTAGTAGTAGATTATGAAAGTAGAGATGCAATCAGTGTGCAGGGTGGAGTATATGTGGATTTGTGTGGAGGTGGTTGAGTTGGGTGAGAAGTGAGGGTGGAGGGTGGAGTTTGATGGGAGTGAGATGTGGACAAGCGTGGATAAGTGAAGGACATGGGGGGAG
>JPJZ01001533.1:0-11875 GCA_000750815.1 Pseudogymnoascus sp. VKM F-4516 (FW-969) | reverse complement strand
GGGGGGCTCTTACGATTGATTAAGCGTTTTGGAACGGGGTATCAGGGGCGCATAGTATAGTGTTCAAGGAGTCAAGGGTGGAAGTATAAGGCGTTATGTATACTACTACACTACAATTCTGTACGCGCACTGGGCGTAGTTATAGAGGAATTGAATCTATTAATACCCACTGTCGTCGTTTACCAGTGTGATAGCATTCCCCTCCCCCTATCGCCCCTTTTTATCAAGATCATTGCGCCAACATGAATTTGGCTTGCTGCTTTAACAGCTACAATCACAATCGCGAAACTGATTGTTTCCCAAGATGTTGAGGGCCCTTACGTCAACATTTCCGGGTCCAGACGTCATCGTGTGAGATCATCAACTATTTAGCCGAGGCATCACAAGGCAAAGTCAAGATGAAGCGTCCCTCGGGTTATGTCGCCGTGTCAGTGTAGAAATAATGATGGCCTTCACGTATATAGTACCATGTAGGTCCCTTTCCAGATATCGCTCTCCCACGATGCCACAGAATGGCCAATGCAGAGAACCCCGTGATAATAGTCGGAGGCGGGCTTTCGGGCCTGGTAGCGGCCTTTGAGCTCTCCCAACGCAACATCCACACCCTGATCGTGGACCAGGAGAATGAGGCAAACCTGGGCGGACAGGCCTTCTGGTCGCTAGGCGGGCTCTTCTGCGTTGACTCCGCTGACCAGCGCCGCGTCGGCATCAAGGATAGTCGGGAGCTGGCGATGCAGGATTGGTTCGACACGGCCAGCTTCGACAGGGAGAAGGAAGACTTCTGGCCGCGGCAGTGGGCGGAAGCTTTCGTGAACTTCGCCACCGACGAGCTCGAGCAGTACGTCAAGGCGCTGGGCCTTAAGTTCACGAGCGTGGGATGGGCTGAGCGCGGCGGCCAGAGTGCCAATGCGGCAGGCAACTCAGTGCCGAGATTCCACCTCACGTGGGGGACTGGCCCAGAAGTCGTGCGCATATTTGAGGAGCCCGTCCAGGCCGCCGCGCGGAAGGGATTAGTGCAGTTCAGGTTCCGGCACCAGGTCGATGAGGTTATCGTGGACGAGGCCACTAGCGCGGCCGTGGGCGTCCGGGGGACGGTCCTTGAACCGACGCCCGCGGAGCGAGGTGTTGCTAGTTCACGCAAGGCTGTAGGCGATTTTGAATTACGCGGCGCGGCGGTCCTCGTCACCTCGGGCGGTATGGGGGGGAACCTCGATGCTGTGAGGAAGAATTGGCCGCTTGAGCGGCTAGGTCCAAAGGTTCCGGAGTTGTTCGTCATTGGCGTGCCGGCTTATGTAGACGGACGCATGATAGACATCTCCCAGACTGCCGGGGCGAATATCGTCAACAGTGACCGGATGTGGCACTACACGGAAGGCGTACAGAACTGGGACCCCATCTGGCCTAAGCATGGAATTCGGATTATCCCAGGGCCGTCCTCGCTCTGGCTAGATGCCGCGGGTAACAGGCTGCCTCCTTTCTTGTACCCCGGCTGCGATACTCTCGCGACACTGAAGCACATATGTGCCACTGGACACGACTACACATGGTTCGTTCTTAACAAGAGCATCATCGCGAGGGAGTTTGCCCTCTCTGGATCCGAGCAGAATCCAGACATTACAGGGAAGAGCACCTGGGGACTTCTGCAACGGATTTTCGGTTCAAATGGGACTGTTCCTGTGCAGAATTTCATGAAGCATGGCAAGGACTTCATAGTCGAAGACAACCTCGAAGACTTGGTAGTCGGTATGAACCGGCTCGCCGAAGAGCGCAAAGGTCCACGTCTTAGCTTTGACCAAGTCAGGAAGGAGATTGAACTCCGTGACGCGCAGATGACGAACAAATACTCAAAGGATGCCCAAGTAATGCTCATTAATAACGCCCGGAGCTACTGGCCCGACAGGTTCATGCGGGTAGTGAAGCCTCACAAGCTCCTTGACCCAGCACACGGACCGCTTATCGCTGTGCAGCTGAACATCGCCACCCGCAAATCCCTCGGGGGTCTCGAGACGAACCTAGAATCAAACGTGATGCGCCCTGACGGGAGCTGCTTTCCGAACCTTTACGCTGCGGGAGAGGTGGCTGGGTTTGGCGGGGGTGGAGTGCATGGATATGCTTCGCTCGAGGGGACTTTCTTAGGTGGATGCATCTTCTCTGGTCGAGCAGCAGGGCGGGCTATCGCAGATGGCATTTTGGTGCGGGATCCTAAAGAAGCTGCGCGTCTTTAATAGTTTGTGGTTTGTTGTTTACGACATTAGTGCTGAATGCACAGTGTAGTAGAAGTCCAGTGTGTTTTTAGATTATCCAGATCTGTTTGGTATTACTATATATAAATGCCTAACCCGAGAGGGCTATTGTGAATCACTGCCTTGACCCGTCCCTGCTCTTAAAAGGGTCGACGTATAATTTGTCTGGAACAGATACACTATGTAGACAAACTTAACAGACACCTCGCAAGGACTGTGTGCCACTCTCTATATCTCTGAAGGGTCGTTGTTGTATTTTAGGTCGTTTTGATTTACCAGAGCCTAACAATAATATTATTGAGGGCACTTTAAGACGAATGAAACGTCTTCTGAAACCAGGACCAGGAGGCTTGAGTCATTGTTAGACGCTCGACACCTAGAGCAAAATCAACCGCACAGCCGACGTGCACCTCATTTTTGCCTACGATGAATTCAAAATCCGGGATTTGTCCGGAGATCTTCTTCGCAAACTCTACGTTGTCATCTCTCATGACCTCCAAGTCGCCGGCCAACAATAGGGTTGATTTAGCTGGAAAGCCCTTCCACCAAGATGCCGGTGCCTCCAAGGGCTCAGAATAAAACTCTCGCTGGTAAGTCCGCGGAAGGTACGCGTCGAGGAATCTCTTTATCTGTTTAACTGACAGGTAATCATTCTTGGCGTTCTCATCATAGGAAGGCGCGCTGAAGTTGAATGCCACACATGGAGATATGCACAGCAGGCCTGCTAGTTGAGAGGACAGCTGTAGCGGATCAATGGCGGGGGATGGGTGCAGGATGTGCGACATCACGCCCAGTGATAGGCTCCCGCCTGCAGAATCGCCCATTACAACAATGTTTGACGGAGAGTAACCCTCTGTGAGCAAGTATCGAAGGCCCTCGACACAATGCGTTAGGGCAACCGGGTTTTTATACTCTGGCGCCAGTCCTATTGATGTTAGGAGCGAGTACTGAATAGCCTGTAACATGGAACTCACCGTATTCGAGGAAGGCAACGGCTGTATGAGCAGACCCAGAAGATTTCTCCTGGCAGCTTAAGACAAAGTCCATTTGCGGGGTAACAATCGCCTTGGCCCATCCGCCCCCTGTTTACATTAGCTATCTTGTGTCTTTTGAGCTGCGGTATATCACTCACCATGGTAGTATAATATAACATTCTTAGCGCTGTCACTATAGGGTCCCACCCAATGTACTTTAGCTCCACAAGGTAGATCAATGGTGTTAAGCGCGAGATTGTGAGCTTTGCAGTACTGGGCAATACTCCCAGTAGTTGTGGGATTTCGCGCTCTAACTCGATAATTAGGAAGACTATACAGATCTATGGATGCTTATAACATACTTTAATTCCTCTAAGGTCGCATTGTCCCCTATGTACCGTACAACATGTGGCACAAATTTGCGTTTCAAGGTAGGAGGTGAGCTTTGACGACGAAGCACTCCCAATAGCAACTCATACGAACCTATCAGAGCTGGTCACAATAGTTAGCAGAACGTAATGAATAATTTAATAGGATTCATGGAGTAATTAACCAGCTTGGAAAGCGACATAAAAGTAGTGGGATGTTTTTAAAACGTTACTGAGCGTCATTGTAAGTGCAGTTGATCTATTAGTGCCTTTAGGCCAACGGTTATTGTAATAAGATAACATGGGCAGTCTACTAAGTCGAGGCGTTACATAGCTACAGTCGGCATAAGACTAGCGTGGCGTTGACGGTTAAAAGTTTCATGTGATTTCAGCCTTATCGTAGGCCTCGGCTTGAGATTGATTATGTCATTAACTTGCCTGTTGTGGTTTCTTTTCAGGATTTACGTACATGGCTCTCGGTTACGGTTTACAAAGGGCGAATGATCCCAAAATAGGAGCAAAGGCGCCCTTAACATGGTACGTAAGCTCAAACGGCCAAACTTCGGTGTGGATACAAAATTAACGCCAAACTGACACGAAAATGTTGCTTCGCCTCACTCACCCCGCTCACCCTACTCACCCTGGTCATCCCTCGCCTCACCCTTCAGGCGGCAACGGGCCGCGATTCCACGCTATGCCTATTGGCACGATTGAGACTATCTGCCAGAGGATACGCAAGCTTGTGTATGGCAGAGCGGACGGGATGTCAAATTTAGGACTGTTCACGCGATACAGTAATTGGTTATCAAGTTCCCATTAACAGAAATCTCAAAGTCGTTGCATTCAGCGATCATCTCCAGCAGAGATGCCCAATTCTCTTGAGTCTATGGTCGTATGTGAAGCTTCTTTAGTTGTTGAACTACAAGTATTAGTACGCCCGAAGAGTCGCTATTTTGCTACCCTTGTCCACGTAATGAACTAGCTAGACACGAGTGTAGACCATTAGGAAAAAACCGCCTAGAATTTCACTTCGTACAATAAATATATATATCCAACCAACTTTATATACCCTCAAATAACCGCTCCTCCAACTTTGCCCTCTCCCATGCCACTTTCTCCAACCCGTCCACCCCCACCTCGCCTTTCTCCGTAACATACACATCTACAAAGCGACTCGGCACCCACTCAAAATATGGGTTCCGCACCTTCACCCCTTCAAGCTCGCCTACCTCCTTGGCTCTCGCCGGCCATGCTGCTATAACCTCCGATGCCTCGTTCTCCTCTCCGCCTTCTGCCTCTGCCTCCGCTAACCCCTCTCCACCCCCATCGTCCCCCATAATCTTCTCTTCACAACACACAACAACAACCTTGCATCCATTCCCTACTACCCCTGCCAGCCCTGCCGCCGCAAGCGATCCAGTCTTATTACTCACGTCTCCCTCCCCTGTGACTCTGTCTGCGCCGAGCACCACAAAATCTGCCTCTCCCACAGCCCACCCCACCCCAGCATCCGTTAAGATCTGCACCTCCACCTCGGCGTCAGAACCCACCAAATCCAGAACAGCCCTTGCGATCTCCACTCCCTCAAATCCCGGCCGGGACTCCAGCACCAAAACTCGAACACTCATTTTTGTCACGGCCGATGCGCGCGCCAGCTCTGCCACACAGGCAGCCACGCTCGCTGACGCCGACAAAATAACCAGCGTCACTGGCCTCTCCCCCGTGAACGCAGCCTGGTATCCTGCGCTATGCTGCACGCAGGCCGTAAACTTGGACGCTAGATTGACAACCGCCTCTTCCCTCGCGTCCATGACATCCTCAATCGCCTTCGTAGCAACCTCCCTAAATCCACCTATTGGCAGTGCCTCAAGCGCTAACTGAAGGTCCTCCTTATTCCCCGCCCCACCAATGGAAAGCGAGATCCGCTCGAGCGCTCCGAAGACAGCGGCTTCGATCGCGGGAGCCATAGCGGGCCGCGCGGACTTGGCGAGCGTCCAGGCTAAGAGGCGAGTGGCGCGCCATTGCGCTACTGTGGTAGGCGCTGTGGAGAGAGGGGGGAGGAGGGCGCGGCGGAGGGTGAGAAGGGCGAGGGTGGCTAGTGCGGTGGCGCCAGAAGTGTGGTCGGTGCGGAGGGTGCGGAGAGCGTCTTCGACTTCGCCTCCGGGGAGGACGCGAAGTGTCGTGTCTGCTAAGGCGGGCACGGTGTCGTACTCGGAAAGCTGGGAGGGCGTGACGAAGGTGTACTCAGTGTGTTCATGTTCTATGGTTATGGGAACGTCGGGAGAGGCGAGGAGGAAGGCAAAGGGGTGGATGGTCCAGTCCGTGCTGATGGTTTCGTCGCGGAGGGTGAAGGGGCGGCCGCGACGGAGGAGGCTGATAGAGGGTGGGGTGAGTTGGGTCTCCTCGGATATTTCGCGGAGGGCGGCTGCGAGGGGGCTGGCGTCTGTGGGCTCGATGGTGCCAGAGCAGACGGCCCATTTACCACTGGGGAGTGTTAGAGATGGTCGTACATTGGGTTAGGGGGGAAGCAAGGCTGGGCTTATAGTTTATTTATAGAACGAGAGGGAAATATCAAAACACTCGCTCAACATGATAACTGTAACCAAAAAAAGATACCGTACCGATAAGAAGAAACTTCCTGACTCCGCTTAAACAGCACAAACCGATGCTGCCCCCCCTCCTCCTCTGGCGGCGCACACAGAAAACTCGAGACAATATCCCTCTGCCTCATTTTCGGCGTCGACTTCTTCACGTCGGCCATGGGGCGCGACGAATGCAGCGTTCTTCTAACGTTCTGAGACGGATTGGGATTGCGATTGAAGCTGTGTGTGAAGGCGCGGCGGAGGGAGAGGGACATCGTCGCGGATGAGGCATTGGGGTCTTGGCACGTGAATGGGATATTATTGTGGTGACGGAGTGATTCAGGTGGTGATATCATTGATGTCAATGTAACAATGACCTCGATATACATTGGGAAGTCACGTTTTTTGGACTGTGGAGGCACGTGATGAAATCTTCCATGATAGGCGATGTTGGAGCACTTTACTATCTTTCGTGACTTTCACTCACATAATATTTGAAGACCACCGTTCAGGCGGCTGCAATTCGAAGTTGAAGTTGGAATTAATTGATTCCGTCAAACTTGCTCTCGTCGACAGCGTGTTTCGATGGACACCTCCCCTCGGCTTTTTCGCGGGGGCGCCATTTCGGGCTAGCTTTACTCGACCTCTAACGCGGGATGCCATTTCGGGCGCTAGTGCTGCCATCATTTTCAGTGCCTGATAATCGTGGCGACGATGATCGCATTCCAGGTCAAGCAGTATGATAGTCAAGTTCTGGAACGGCATTTCAGGAGCGCATTCATATAGTATCTCAAATCGGGTAGAGATTTGCTATAATTTGAAACCATTAAGCATATCATAGTCAACTGTGCGCACTATTTGTGATGGATGACTATATGGCAGAAGTTTCCAATCTCCAATTATGAAATCATACTCGAATTACTACGATGTCTACCACAAGTTCAATAGAAATAAAAACCATTTAAACAGCCGCAGACAACCGCCCCATTGATCTGATTCTCTACTCGCTTTGCCTCGCACCCTCCGTTGCTAATTTATCAATTTCTAGTTGGAAGTCTATTATTCAACCTTCTCGACTATCTCGCTCGAAGTTCCAGTTGGTTTCTCAGACGTCTCCACGTTGTCATCGGAGGCGCTGTTATCCTTGCGCAGCTCGGCGCGACGAAGGTCATTCGCGTGCATATCCGCGATTCTCGACTTGTCAGTCTCTCCGGCGGTGTCAAATTTATAGAGGGGTTCGAGGGTGGCGGTTTTGTCCCAGTACACCCATCGCTTGATAAAGTATGGAAGAGCCTTGTTGATCTGGTAGTGCATGTGGGTGCGGGTAGGGACAGCAAAGATGTAGTCCAGCTCCTCGAGTGTGCGTTGTTTAGTCTCAGGGACCCACAGGAAGATCATGACGAAGGCAATAAGATTAGTTCCCGCATAGAAGCAGAAGACGCCCTTTCAAATGAGTTAGCGAGAAGCTTGGGCAATTGGAATGGGCTTCGATGCAAACTTACGGTAGGAGACATTGCTACCAACATGAGTGGCAAGAAGATCGAAAGGATAGCAGCCCAGAAAAAGCATGTCGCCACAGCCCAACCCATTCCGACCTCACGGTGGGACAGTGGGAAGACTTCGGCGGAGTATGCGAATGGGACAGGTCCTTCACCTGGGGAGTAGAACATCGCAAAGAGGTAGATGAACAATGCAACTAGCGCCAAGTGGGCTTTATATTTTACATCAATCAAGGCGACGAGTCCGGCGGTTAAGAGAGTCCACGCCATGTTGGGGAACGTAAAGAGGAGCAGTGATCGTCTTCCGAACGTGTCGATGGTCCAGAGTGCAGGGAATGCAAAGAGGAAATTGATGAGACCAAATCCCCATGAAGCCCACAGTGCCTGATAGTCACTGAAGCCAGACTTCGCAAAAATGGTCGAGGAGTAGAATGCGATAATGTTGATACCGCACATTTGCTGGGCAATCATGACAACGAAAGAGGCAAGGGTCGCACGGCGAACACGAGGAATAGTGAAGAGCTCGATGAAGCGAGTAACATAGTTACTCTTCCCGATTATGCTTGACTCAATCTCGAGCTGTTTGTGGATGTAGTAAAGATCGCGAGCTGCTTGGAGCGGGTTATTACGGAGTCGCAATAGAGACTTCATTGCCTGAGGGTATCTATCCTTCTCTGTATTTTCAACGTTAGCAATAAATTTCACACGCAAAGATAGTTAGGAGTACGCACTCATGCACCAACGTGGTGACTCAGGGCAGAAGTAAACACCCAGGAGCAGAGGAATGGCAGGAAGCATGGCAGACCCAAGTTGAAGTCTCCAGGCATTCTTTCCCACGTGAGCCACGGCAAGATTAGCGGAGTATCCCAGGAAGATTCCAAAGGCAGTCCACATCTGCCAGCTCATGACCAGAGCTCCTCGAATAGTAGCAGGCGCGTTTTCAGCAGCAAAGATTGGAATGGTTGAGCCTTTTGCGCCCATTCCGAATCCTAGTAGGATACGACAGGCGAAAAGCTCTTGCCAAGTCTGTGTGAACGCAGAGCCAATAACCGGGAGGAAACAGAAGATAGCGGAGACGAAGATGGTGCCACGGCGTCCGAGGTAAAAGTTAAGAGGGTCGGAAATCCAGCAGCCAAACAGGGATGATCCGATATATGTAGCTGAATTGATCAGGCCGACAAGCAGCTGGTCGTGGTTGCTGTCACTGCCGATGTTGAAAAATCTTGGGAAGGACAAATTCGCTGCATTGGAACCGGTCTGATCCCAACCTTGCACGGCCGCACCGACGGAACAAAGGGCGATGGTAAGGTAAAGAGTTCGTGGATGACTCCATTTTTTTAGGATCTCATTACGGAGATCCGCAATCTCTACCGTAGTTAAGGCATGTTCGCCTGTAATATCCTCATAGTTGTGGGGGTCTTGAGCGACAAGGGCACCCTTTTGGAGGAGCGCGACGTGCTCAGAGAGACCTTTTTCCTCTGCGAACTTCTCTACATCTGAGAGGAGAGTGGCACGAGGAATGCCAGAGAGTGGATTCTCGATTCTAGATTTTGTCAACACAAGCCTTTTAGCGAGTGCTTCGCGAAGCTTACCTTCCCGAGATGTTCGAGTTTAGGTCGATACGCTTGGCATCATAGCCAGCTTCGTTGCTAAACAATAATTAGCTGTGATATATTATTGTCAAGAACTATGAATGTCATACTTGTCAGTAGTCCCAACGGGAGTTTCTTTGGGTTCAGCCATGATCGTGTGCTGCTGGGGAAACGCGAAACGTGAGTTCAAAGAACATTTCGCAACTTGGGGGGGGGGAGAGGCCCATATAAACTGTGACACCACCCCAATTTTCTAGCTGTTACCCCTCTCCCAGGACCGCTAGACCCCATACCCCAATCTCACCATCTACTTGTCATAGAAATGGAGAAGATTGGCGCTGACACGAACGCGTGTTGACATATTGTGGAGATATCCCCACACACTGTTGCCGTTGCTGCTGTTGAAGTCCGGGGTACGAGCGCTAGCGGAATCCTTTCGGTCGTTCACCCCTGGCACAACAGCGTCATTGCGTACTTCGGTGCGCCCGTGCCAGGAAAAACAAGTTAGTCGATTCAGAGTCATATCTTAGTTGTTAGTTGCTTATTAGCACCGGTAAGTG
This sequence comes from Pseudogymnoascus sp. VKM F-4516 (FW-969), assembly GCA_000750815.1. Lineage (NCBI taxonomy): Eukaryota > Fungi > Ascomycota > Leotiomycetes > Thelebolales > Thelebolaceae > Pseudogymnoascus > Pseudogymnoascus sp. VKM F-4516 (FW-969). Next base: position 2,057 of record JPJZ01001533.1, on the reverse strand, counting down.
ATCGTGCGAGCACTCAACCCGGAGTATTATCATAGTGTACTATCATAGTGATACGCGCAACAATTTCTTCCTGGCTTTTCTTAACAGAAAAGCATATCTTGGTAATATAAGAAGCTCCCGTGGCGCTCACAGACCTCCCCCATCCGAAGTCCCGAGGCAGCCACACCCGCAGTATGCCGTAGCGAATAAGAGACACTGAAAAAAGCCACCCCTGTGTCGCCGGTTTCGTTCATTTCCTGGTACCGTTAGATTGCCGATCCATGTTGACACACGCAGACGAATAGCAACACAGCGAATCCTATGGCGTGCAGATTGTAATCAGACCATGCGGAGATGGAGGGTGGGCGTAACTTTCCCCTTGGGATTGTCGATGATTATCCCGCGGATGCGCGTATTATTCGGCATACTGTACTCCATATGTATTAGGAACAAAGGCTCCATGACACCAAAACCACGCGAAGAGCACGCGAAGGCTACAAACTTCGCACAATGGCTTCTGTAATATCTGTTGCTAATCGGTCCATAAACCTTATTGGCTGCAGCTACGTAATAATGTCAGGGTCTCGCTCCTTCACTCTCGTTGGGTTGCATCGATCCCATTTTGTTGGCAGTGTCGCGACAGGCGCCAAAAGTACACCGCGATAGAGTTTATGCACGGGAAATCTCCTGAAAATCTAAGTTATCCTCGTGCACAATCTTCATGCTGAAGGTTTAGACCTGCTTTAGCCCAGATGACGTCCTAATTGACAGGAAGTTCTTGTCCACCTGGCACGCACCAGGCGCGCTCTAGAGTTGGCAGGCGGGTTTTTAACCCCTGTTTTTAGTGCATATATGTCAGAATGCAGGTTTATATCGCTTTAGGGCAATCTGTTGACAAAAACACGATAAATATCAGATACTATTTTATCCGCATCCGCAAAAAGCCCATACATATACTTTACAAGAACTCAAATTGCTCATACTGCCTACGAGTCTTAGGGAGAGACTGTGCATGACTATCTCCATACCAAAAGGTTAGATCAGCTTACAAATGCGGCAGTCGGTCAAAGTAGTTTATATTATAAGAGCCGTAAAATAAATCAGAACCTAAATAATCCTTTAAACTTAGCAAATATTGTAGGGGAGAAAAACAACGTCAATCCACGTGTTAAAATCTGCTGGATTTACTCAGAGAGACCCAGTTTTGGCTATTAATGGTTTTCCTTGACAAATTTGGGCAGCACAAGTTCTCTTCTACCCGTGCCACAATGCCACAAAGCAATATCGACGCCACAGAACCAGCCTCAACGGTCGCTTGGTCGCCTCGCGTCTGCTTTTACCCCGCATACACTATCGCAACCCACCAATACTACCACTAGTGACTGCCACGACCCATACATTCTCCAACCGCAACGACACACCCACCATGCAATCCGCTGACTGAGCAGCCGGCCGTACCGTGGACGATAAGCACACCAAAGCATGTACGTAGCTGACTGTTTTAAGGTAGATTGGTGTATTTGGAATCAACCCGCCCTGCGATACGCTGCATACGGCGAATAGGCGGGACAGCTTTGCAATCTGCCATCGTGGATGGTTGGAATTATAGCCTGTTCGTCAAGGGAGGGGCGGGAGTGCTTACTCTGTGCTACTCGACATATTTATTGATGTGACGTGATATAGCTACGTGATATACCTACCTTAATCTTCCATAGCTGTGATGGAGGAGGGGTGAGCTCGTCAGCGGGGTGGCGGGGTATATAACACCCCTCTTCGACTCCAGCAGCTCAGGCTGACTGTCCTCCCCCTTCCTCATCTTGCGACTCAACTATTCAGCATCAATTAAGTAGATATCGCAAATCAGTCAGAGCAGCCACAATGCCTCTCCCATCCGACGAGCAGATCCTCGCTACCTCTCGCGGCCTCATCGACCAGCTCAAAGCTCTCTTCGGGAAACACCCCGGTTTCCGCCCCGGTACGCCAACCCCTCCATCTTCTCTCCCCAATTCCACTCTAACACCCTCCAGCCCACGCAAAAGGCCACCTCCTAACCGGCACCTTCACCCCCACCCCCTCCG
>JPJZ01001532.1:0-11613 GCA_000750815.1 Pseudogymnoascus sp. VKM F-4516 (FW-969) | reverse complement strand
GTCCCATCGCCACCCTCCCCCAAGAAATCCTCACGCACATCCTCACCGACCTCGCCCTCCTCGACCCCGCCTCCTTCCTGCGCACCGCACAAACCTGCAAGCGGTTCGCCTACCTCATCGCCTCCGAGGACCAGATCTACAAACGCATTTGCTTCGGCCACGAAGTCGGGTTCGGGGGTATGCATTACGCCTGGCAATTGGAAGTTAGTGGGGCGCCCCTTGCTGTCGCGCTGGGCACCAGTGATGACGAGCTTCTCCAATCGCCTATCGTGGAACAAAGGCCCCCGCTACTTCTTAACCAGCTCTACCCCTCCTACGCGACTATGTTCCGTCACCGCCCCCGTCTCCGCTTCGATGGCTTGTATATCAGCACCGTGAACTACATGCGCGCTGGTGCAGCCGCCGCGACGCAGTCAACGTGGGACTCACCCGTGCATATCGTCACATACTACCGGTACCTCCGCTTGTTCCGCTCCGGCGCCGTGCTCTCACTCCTCGGCACACACGAGCCCTCTGAAGTCGTGCATGCGCTACTCCCCGGCCTGTTAGAGGGTAAGCGCGCTCCTAAGGGAAGTGCAGTAGCCGACACGCGGAGGGGACGATGGAGACTTGGCGGCGGCGAGGGAGGCGAGGGGAAGGACGACGGGCCTGTGGATGAGGGGGCGCTGACGATTGAGACGGAGGGATGCGATTCGCGGTATATATACCGTATGGCGCTGCGGGTGAAGGGGCAGGAGAGGGGGAGGGCAAGGTTGGCGTGGGAGGGGTTTTGGAATTGGAATCGGTTGACGGATGATTGGGGGGAGTTTGGGTTGAGGAATGATAAGCCGTTTGTGTTTAGTAAGGTGCATTCTTATGGGGTTGGTGTGTAGGGGAGAGGGGGCGGGGATAGACGATAGATGATAGAGTAGATGATGTTGATGATAGATGTTAACGACGTACATGTTATACACAGTACTTGAGCGGGCTCAGGCTATGTATTGAGTCTGCATATGCCTATGAGGACCTAACTAACCCCGTGGGAAGTGATTGTGCGCAATAGCTACTTAGACCTCTATAAACGGGGCCGAGAGAGCCACGGACACCCTTAAAATGGCACATCCTTTGCAGACTGCCTCCAGAACTCGCATCTATCACGTAGAGCATGTATTTTCACCTGATGAAACCCATCCTCACTAATCACAAACTCCTTCCCCGTCGACCGAGCCTCTGGAACGCCTGGCTGACTCGCGTTTGTCAGTTTATGTGCGTTAGGGTCGCCGGTCTGGAAGAAGGAAGCAAAGGCCCCAGCAAAACCTTCGTAGATCGTCGGATCAGATTTTTGAATCGCGTTGACTTGGTTCCACTACGTGGTTTGTTAGATTTCCTTCTGAGTAGCGTGATTGCATTATGAGAACCGCAAACGGTAAAAGAGGTATCTTACATAGATAGTGTCGCTCGCGTGCTTTGCTGGAGAAATGGTATATTCCCCAACGTAACTCTTCTTATGAGCCGCCTCTGCCATCCAGTAGGCGGGGCATGCAAGGACTACGTCTCTGTAGATGAGCTGAGCCCGTTCGTAGGTCGTGTTGTAATTGGAAATGGTCTCGGTGGATCCGATTTCTGGGTACAAGGCTTTGACACGCTGGATGTCGTGCTTTTTAAATCGTGGCAAGAAGCCTCCGAGCCATACATTGAATGATGCAATTGACGAATTAAAAGGGGGAGTGCCAGAATTGGTTTCGCTCTTCAGTCCGGGTGGGAGAAAATTTTCCCCTGTGATCCAAAGTCAGTGAGGTTCTTGTTTGGATGGAATTGCGTGTGAACTTTACCTTCATGGGAGTTATACGTTGAAAATCCAAAATCAATATTGACATCTCTCTTCCTTGTAGCATCAGTCAAAGACTGAGTTAAAAACTTCCCATCAATAACAGGAGCCCAGGTATTAGAGCTCGTATTATACTGATGGCTGCTCGAGACAATCAACGAAGCATCCCGGAGAGTCTGAACATCAACAGCTTTAAGACAAGCAAGTGAGTTCTTCCCAGCGCACCCGGTAAGTTCTGCCATCCTATCATAAAGCTCCTGGGCTTCCGGCTCATTATACCTATAAGCCTTTGGCCAAAACGGCGAGGAAGCCAGCGCCTTTGAGAACAGAGGCGGGTGTGTCTTGCCTCCATTAGCAATTACCTGCGCAACTACGCTTCCGCCTCCAGCAGACTGGCCCCATATGCTGACGTTCTTTGGGTCCCCGCCGAAGTGTTTGATGTACTTGTTGGTCCAGATCAGCGCTGCTTGCTGATCAAGGAGGCCAGGGTTCAGATCCGAAGTACGAGACTTCGCTATCTCGGCGCCGGGTAGGAAGCCGAAGGTGTTCACTCGGTAGTTTGGGTACACGAAAATGATGTTGTTGGACTCTGAAACGTTGAGGACTGGATATGCTGAAGGCGGGATAGTGAATGATGCGCTGCCTTGAATGAAAGCGCCCCCGTAATAGACGACGACTACAGGGCGAAGCGGTTGGGAAACATCCCAGGGCCGGGAGTAAAGTCCTAAGTACAGACAGTCTTCTGAACCATTGACCTGCGCTTGTCATTAATTCAACGTTTCAAAGAAGAAAGGGAACCGGCTCACAGTCCGCTGCGGGCACATATCAAACGCTTGGTCCGAGTCATATATGCCATTAGTGATCGGAACCGGAGGCTGCGGTGCTCTGAATCTGTTTTCTCCAGTTGGTGGAGCAGCAAAGGGGATTTTTCTCCAGTAGCTTATATTATACTCGGGCGAGTATGAGCCTTTGAATGTCCCATATTCCAACGTAGCAGTAAGCTGCACGGCTTGAGTCCAAGGTATAAGAAAGGAGAGCACACAGATAGTCACAATGGAGAAGAACTGTGCCATGGTGCCTTTCGTCCAATTGGTAAATCTACGAACTTGGAATCCAGTATGAGAATTACCCAAAATCTCAACCTGGGTGCTCTGATAGATGTACGCCTTGCCATAGCGGGGATATATTTCATGGTAGCTACTAGTTTTCGCGGGGTAACTCATGGGAAAATTAGAATTGACCAGTGGGAATAACTCCACGAATAGCTAAATTAACTACCATGGCTTCCTGGGAGATCATTATCGCGAATGGTTATGTCGGCGGGTAATATCCCGAACCCCAATAAGTTGCCGTCGAAGGCCAGAAACCAGCTCCGCACGGCCGAATGCACTTTCATACACCGCTGAAGACGAGTTTGCGGGGCCAAGTTTCGCCGCTCAAAAGTCCTGGGGGTAATATATTTGCAGAATGCATATGAAGAGTCTAGCCTCAATTCCCTACCACTTTCTCCGCTCGCAATCCCCTCCCTCGCTCCCCGCGGCACCACACAACCACCAAACCAAAAAAGCGGAACCGCCCACCCAAAAACTACACACACCATAAAACCCGTCCCAAGCGCCGGCACGCTAGAAAAACACGGGGCTGTAACTCAGTGGTAGAGTGTTCGCTTTGCATGCACCTAGTCTCCGGATTACTATGATACTTATATGCGAAAAGTCCAGGGTTCGATCCCCTGCCGCTCCAGACTTTCTATACTTTTTATATTTTTGTTTTTTTGCGTATTTTAGTTACGATTTTGGGGATTCGGGACGGACTTGTGGCTGAGGGGATTTGGGATAAATGGGGCTTTGGGAAATGGACTTGGGAGGAATGCGTTGACGCACTCAGAAACAAACTCGCCACGAATCTGCAGCGCTGTGGTTGCCCCAACATGGAGTTCGCTGAGCTCACGGCCGATTGGGGTATCATAGGGGGTATGAGGAATGGTCTTGTCGGGTGCAATACCCGTCTCTCCCCACCACTGTCTTCTCACTACCGTCTCTTCTTACCACCGTCTCTTCTCACTACTGTCTCTTCTCACGGCTGTTACATTTTTGGAAATGGATTCGAATTACATTTTGATGGCCGTCAGTTGCCCATCATTCTGCGAACCTCGATCTGGATCAATGACCTCGTCGCTTTCGGCCGCAGCTGCCTTGAGCGCCTGAATGCGATCGTCCTTCGTGGTTAACTCTGCGCGGAGGCTCGAGCTGGTCTCTTTGTGTTCTGCTGCTGCTTCCTCGAGTTCCTGCGCGCGTCTGATCTCCTCGACGTGACGGAGATCAGACAAGAGGGGAGCTTACCAGTGGTAGTTGTAAGACAGTTATAGCTTCTCAGTGGTAATTGCGGGGTGAATATGTCGAACTGGGATAGTCGTGTACTCCTGTGTTGTCAGGACCCGGTGTCATGAGATCGGAGACAGAGAAGCTTACCAACGCCAGTGATTCTTGGGGCGGCCGTGACAGTAGGTGCGCGACCCTTTCCTGCCCTCCCATAGCCAAGATGCGTGGTAATATGGCCGGGACGGCGCCGTAGTGGCAGGAGATGAAGCGACACGGGCAGAAGCATCGCATATAAAACCATATCGGAAGTTTTATCGCGAAAAACCCGCGGTCTCATCGAGAGATGCTCTATTTGACAGAATACATCGCGTCCCTCGTATGAAGGGATGTATGGACATTCACGAAGCCGAGCAAGGTCGTAGCAGCCCATAGTTGGGGCATAAATGTAGTTATGAGCGGGTGGTGAGAAGAGACGATGGTGAGAAGAGGCCTGTGGTGGTAAGGGGGGTAGTGAGAATAGTCGGCGGTGAGAACAGACGGGTGGTGAGAACATGTGGTGAGAATACCTCCGCATGCAGCAGCAGTGTCCATCATCTTCGTCCTGATCCGTGATATGCTCGCTGTTCCCTTCCGTGCCATGCTCTTCCGTGCCTTGTTTGACCCACATGCCACGAGTCGAGGGCACGCCCGTTTCGTTTCTCCCTTCCCCGTTCGCTCTTCTCATATAGTCGTCAAGTTTTGAGTCTACCATCCGAACAGCGCCCAAATCAAATTTCGTTCACATGTCATGATTGCTAAATTAATGTGTTCTAAAATATAATCAGACCCTGAATCACCTGTTTATATGAATCACACGTTGATACTTTGGCTTTCATCATTAGACTGAAGCGTAATCAAAATAGCGCGAAACAATGTGATAAATCCCACCACCTCTAAATCAGGCGTTCCTTCCCTCTTGTCCATCACCATCCCACTGCCCTCCCATCGCGAAAATGAACTGCCCTTCGCCCGCCTCCACATGCACGATCACCGGGGACGACCAGGAGATGGAAGGCAAGCTAAGCGATAGTTCCAACGACGAAGGGGCCATCGACCACGTCCTCGACATCCTGACCAAATATTCCCACCCGTTCATCCTCGTCGGCCACGTCGCCCTGCGATGGATGGGCAGCTACTCCGGCTTCGACCATGGTTTCGACCTCGTCCTTCGCGCCGACCAGCTCCCCTCCATCGTCACCTCGCTCATCGAAACCGGCTACTGGACCACCTTCGACCCCACCAAAGAGCGCGATTGCTTCATATCCAAGGACGCCTGGCAGGGTATCGACAAGCTGACGGAGACAAGGCTTCACGAGTACCCGTGCGAGGTTGAAGCCGTGCTGAAGTGGGAAGGCATCGAGGGAATCGGGTTCAAGTATATGCGGCTGTGGACTGATGAGACGTACCACATCGACGTCGATGCCAGCCCGCTCGTCGAGGTGCCGCAGCTGTATCCTAAGATCCCGTCCTTGGTGGAGAAGGAGTTCCATCCCGCGCTCGGACGTGATGATGGATGGTTCTACGGCCCACGCATCTTCGACGACGCAGCTGGAGATGATGGCGCCGGTGTCATGTTCAGCGAGTTTTACCCGCGCACCAAGTGCGCCCAGTACACCACCCCCATCAATATTCTCAGCATCCCCGCCTATCTAGATGCGCTGGTGTATCACAAGACGCATCACGAAAATTCCAAGCTCTACCTCGCCTCCGTCGCTTCCCTTCAGATCGGCAATCTCATAAAGGAGCTCTTCCTCGAGCTGCCGCACCAGCGGGGCCCGCTCCTCTTCCAGGTTGAGGCGGAGACGGAGAATTTCTTGCTGCCGTACTTGGAGAATTGGAAGAGGTTGCGGCATTACGTCAGATTGCGTGGGGGGGGACGTGTGCCGGTGAATGTTTGGGATCCGGATAGTTACCCCAAGGACCTCGAGTCGCCGTTCATTGAAATCTTTCAGGCTGGTCGCGCGACGCCGTGCACGCCTGTACAGCACCCGAATAGAAACCTGTGGTTCAGGCAAGGGCCGTCAAACGACCTCGCCTCATCGCGTCCCGCTGAATGACCCGAATCCATTCACCTTGAGAATATCATCCCCACCCCCTTCGGGGAGAGAGTAATGCCGCAAGATCGGCTTCAAGTATCGACCTCTTCCTCCAAGGGCATACTCGCCTTTTGTTTATCTTTTTGTTTATCCGGGTGGGTTGTATCATACCACGGGTGCGTTCCTTAACTAAGGGGCTGCTTTGTTGCTGTATGAGAGAAAGCTGGAGGGCGGCGCTATAGGTGGACTACTTACTCCTGCTTTTCTAGGAGCAGATCTAATAGAAAGGATTCGTGGGATTGGCGCGTAGCTTAGTACAAAGATACTGTAACTTTGAGACTTGTAGATGTATAATTAAAGTGATGTAAAACCAAAAATTAGCTATGCTGTATTATTCTATAAATTATTGTTTGAAATAGAGTCTCACTATGAAATAAACATGCAAATCGCACATTAAGAAAATAACAAAGAACCACTATTTTCCTCTAACATTTGTTTTTCCACACCTTTGAAATAATAGACGCCTAATCAAACTTTCCCATACTCATTTAAGAGCATTGAAATGATAATATTCCCATTCATTATAGCTAGCTTTGCAGCTTTCTTGCGTCGCAGTTCGAGACTGTCTGGTTCAGTGTCATTTTTCAGGAACAACGAGACCATATCAAGACGGCCATGCTCAGCGGCCGCCTCTAGCGCTGTCCTGCCACCAATTTTAGCCGCCGGGGCATTGACATCTGCTCCTGCTCTGAGCAACATTAAGACAACTGGAAGGTGGCCATTTATTGCAGCCGCCTGCAGTGCTGTAACTCCGTGGGACTCGTAAGCCGGGGCATTTGGATCCGCGCCATGTCGCAAGAGTAGTCCAACAATTTGGACCTTGCCTTGTGATGCTGCAGCTTGAAGCGCTGTTTTGCCGAATTTGTGGCGAGGAACTGGAGCATTCGCATCTGCTCCGGCATTTAGGAGAAGCTGAACAATATCAATGTTGTTTGTCGAAATTGAGCTCTGAAGCGCTGTGATCCCACCTGGTGTCGTGCCGTTTACGTTTGCACCTGCTGAAAGAAGGGTCTGCACCGATCCAAAACTTCTTGCTTTAGGCAGTGGCATTCCGTGGAGTTGGCTGGCTCTGTTTACATCTGCTCCCGCTGCGATTAAATGTTGTATTATTTCCTCATTCGGCACCCATTTTGCGAGAGCATAGCCTAGAGCTGTTGACTGCGGTAGAGCAGATTCAGGATATAAATCAACCTTTGCTCCCTCAGACAGCAGTAAGATAGCTATCCTAGTATTGTTTCCATAAACCGCCACCTCTAATGGCGACATGTTGGATATTCCATCTTTAAAGATCGGACCATTAATATTCGCTCCGGCAGCAAGTAAGTCGTGAACTATTTGCAAGCTGCCCTTTTCGAGAGCTGCTTCAAGCGCTGTCCGTGGATAATCTTCTTTCTGCTGGTCATAGTTCACATTCGCGCCTGCCTGAATAAGACGTTGCACAATATCAGTCGAACCAAGTCCTGCTGCCTTAACAAGTGGTGACTCTCTACTTGTCTCTTGGTTGGGATCAGCAGTTAGCAGAAGCCGTTCAACGAAACCAAGATTTTCACTTCTAACAGACGCAAAGAGTGCGGTTAGTCCATCGCTTTTGCTAGGCGCTGCATTGATGTCTGCTCCAGCCTCAAGCAATCTCTCAGCTGCTGAGATACAATTATTCCCCAATGCCGCCTGCAGAGCAGTTCGGCCGCCTTCAGAGGCTGCAGGAGCATTGATGTTTGCACCGTGTTTTAAAAGTATCTGAATAATCTCGCAACTTCCGATTTCAGCTGCTGCTTGAAGACAGGTTCGACCTTGAACAGGACTAGGTTCGGCATTAACGTCCGCACCATAACCAATCAGTAATTCAATCAATTCAATCTTCTCTGAGAAAACTGCTGCTTGTAGTGCCGTGCGTCCTTGATTTGGTCCGGCTTGAGCATTTAAATCAGCTCCTGCATCTATCAAAATCTTGACAAGGTTGTAGTGCCCTTTTTCTGTTGCTGCCTGAAGCGCAGTTCTTCCAAGAGATCCAAATGGATTAGCGTTGATAGATGCACGCTTTTTTAGAAGAAGATTTACAAGTTTAATGCTTCCTCGTTCTGCAGCAATCTGAAGAGGTGTTGGCCCATACCCTAGTCCATCGATATTTGCGCCAGCTAGCAACAACCGCCGAACGAGCACAATATTTTCATGTCGTGCTGCCCATTGAAGTGGGGTTTCGATAGAATAATCGTATTCGTCGTCTTCGCCATAATCGTCGTTTGGATATTCGTCTTCAGTAGGAAGATATCCCTCAACATCTGCGCCTGCATCTAGAAAGATTTGTACCATCTCGGTGTTGTTGTGATAAGCGGCATATTGAATAGGTGATATAAGATTCCCAAATTCCACATATAAATCTCCATCAATACGAGCAGTCTCGTAATTTTTTCCCGCTGGAGCATCAAAATCAGCCCCAGCATCAAGTAAAAGCTGCACAATTGCAATATTATTGCATTTTGCTGCACCTTGTAGTGCTGTCATGGAAGTTTTTGTCATCTGGTTCACGTGTGCCTTCCGGTCTAAGAGCATTGCAACTAGCTTGGAGTTGCGCTGACACACAGCTAAGAGGAGTATTGTGGATTTGAAAAAAATCCCCTCAGGCGCAACATTCACATCTGCTCCTGCCTCTAGTAACACATGGCACAACTCTAGGTCATCTTTCTCCCACGAGACAGCGTCCACATGCTCTCGCGCATGTGAACGTCTCTGGCGCCATAAACCGCCAACTCCTCTCACAGCTACTTGAAGTGGTGGGATTCTCATGTGTGGACTAAAGCGATTGGGGTCTGCTCCTGCGTCTAGGAGTATCCTAACAAGACCAATATCTCTGTTTGCTGCCGCTTCGTAAAGTGCCGTGGTTTTAAGATCTCGACCACCACCGGGAAGGTTGACATTGATTCCAAGGGCAATGAAGGCGCGTACAATGTCGACGTATTGTTCTCTCACAGCGCTCGCAAATAAATTGGATGCAAAGACGTCAGTTGACGGTTTCTTCATTCTGATCAAACGATCTATGATCGAAAATTGCCTGCTTTCCACCACCCACTGAAGCAGTTTATCAGTGTGGTATGATGATAGTAAGTTATTCGAGGAGAGGTAGACTGAATAACGGAGCAGTTGGAATGAGCTTTCTAGGATAGATGGCCCAACCATTTTCCTAATATTTCTCACAAGCTCCCCTTCTTCACATTCGATTAAGACATCGTCCAGTTCAGAGGCTACCTTTGAAAGGTACTCGGGACTATCTGGGTCCACACTTGTCCCGGTGATTTCCTCAAAGAGAGAGCATGCTTCGCTACCCAACGTTTGAGTGGCTGGAGATATAGAGGGATTCCCCTCGCTTTGAATCGGTGTGTTTAAGTCTTGCATTGCCTGGTCAGTCCAGAGGGAGCTGGGCAAATCGCTAGATTGATAGCTGGATCCGGCACCTTGGATGTCAGGTTGGATAGTGAATATATCTGATGAAGAAGGTAATGCAGCAGGAAATAGGTCTATTGGCGAACTGAAGGACCAATTTGGGGATTGTCCAGAATGCAAAAAATATGCGCTTGGTTGAACCAGTTGTATTGAGCGGAAAAAATCAACTGGTAAACGTTAGATAATATCTGGCTATTTTATAAAGGAGACAAACACTGTGACTCTACGGAGCGCTCAAAATCGTACCAAGGGATGTGGGAATATTCCACTAATCCAGCTGTCTCGTCTTGTGGGGTGCGTATGTCAACTCCACCTGGAGTGGCTGGACTCGGTGCTGCGAATGATTAGCCGTAGTGTCACACAAATAGACGTTGCCATAAGTAAATGAGATATTACCTGCGTTTAACTCCTGATGATAGGAAACTGTAGCGTATCTTGAGATTTCATGCCTCAGTTTCTTCGTTGCTATTAATTCACCATTGATCCGCGTTTCACTCTCTTTGCCCTCTAGTTTCCGTTTCTCCAAGCGCCTGGCGACAAATTTCCACGTTTCGTTTTTAGAATTCTTTTTGAAATTCCATTGCTGAAGCTTTCGTATGTACTGTGATTTACTACATTAAGGCAGTAAGTAGAGAGCAGAGGAATATCAGAATAAAAAGATGATTAGATTATGATGACAGAACATGAATCCCGAACCTTTTGTCAAATCCATGGGTGTTTTTCATGATTTCCATGACCTCGTCTCTCGTTCTTTTCTCCTTCAAGAACAGGGTTTCAATCTCGCTCTTATGTACCTCCCACTCAGCATCTACCTCGTTTCTGGATTTCCCCATGGTCAGGCAGTATTTTTTTCTGTGTAAAATTTAAAATGGAAATTTTGAGTAGACTGAAAGAAACCGTCTTGCACTATCTCAAGAAGAATAAAGGGCAAGGCTCTGATAATAAAAGGTGCGCGTGCTAGAAAAACGTTACGCAGAGCGCTTGCAAACCAGCACAGTGAAGGTTGAAGTTAAAAGAGAGAAACTGTCTACCAGCCATATTTATTTACTCAAATATGGAAGTGAAACAAGGATGAGCGAGCCCTGTGTGAATTGTCCAGAATTTGTTTTTCATCTTGAGGCTCTACACCCCCTTTTCCATGCGTGCGATCCTGTTGGTAGCGCACAGACACAGCTCAGCCGCAAATTCCAAAACGCGAATTCTGTACAATGCAGTTTCTAGCCAATTCCAACCTGGTCGATACAGGTAACACCCCAGGATTATGATTGGAGAATACCAAAATTCGTTTCTTGGTGGGTTAAGTACTTTGTTACACGGCGGAAGTTCAGTGCGGTCAACGCCCATGGATCTCCTAACTGGTTGATCCCGGAATTTCGTCCCCACATATGCCATTTACGACTCAGCCTTGTCAGAAACACATTTCGAGTTGATCGTTCTTTCGAATTTGAACTTGGACTTTCCCACAATTTGTATTTTATTAAATAAATAGTTAGAAGCAGGATCAAATATGAAGAATGTAGATTTTAATACCCGCCTACCTAAGCTTTCATGCCATGTCGCTCTCCACCGAGTCTATCGTCGGAATAACAGCGATTGTAGCGAGCCTACCGCCCTCAATCCTTATTCTGTGGAAATTATACCAAAGGCTTAAGGCAACCTACATCAATCCACCAGGTAAATTAATGGTCCTTCTGGTGATTGGACATGTGCAGTACGCTGAACGAAAATAGACACAACGGCATATGCTGTTCAAAACATCGATGAGCAGAGCCGAATGCCTTGCTTGTATACGCAAAACGTTAACTCTGTCAACATCATTGTTCAGCTGGAACTCGGAATGAAATCTGAGAGAGCAAGACAGCGTATACATCTCTTAGAAGACGACATATGGCGTGGTTGGGAAGGGGGTAGG
>JPJZ01001531.1:0-11441 GCA_000750815.1 Pseudogymnoascus sp. VKM F-4516 (FW-969) | reverse complement strand
GGAAGGGGCGGGGAGAGGCGGGATGGTGTCGTTTTGGGTGCTTATTGTGAGGATTGTGAGAGAGATGGTGGAGGGGTTCAACGTCATTGTGGGATTGTGGTGCGATCTGTGGGTTTGGTGGGGTGAAACGACGGCACTGCGCTGTACGGAAGCGTAGGCTACTGCTGCTGCACCGACTCCGAGTACTGACTTCGCTCTGCGGTAAGTGCGCTGTGAGCATGTGGGCATGTGGCATGTGAAATTTTCAGATCGTGGGATTGGGATCTAGACGCTAGAGACGGGGGAATGCGGGGAGTGGGTATCAGGGGAACCGTGCTGGGGGATGTGCGGGCAAGGGACTGAGGAGGCTTGCAGTAAGTGAGTTTGGAGGTTGCTGCGTGATCATCAGGACAACTTGTCTATTCTGGACAGTCGGCCGTTGAGAGTCTAGATGGATGGGGTGTGTGAGACAAGACATTTCAAAAGGGACGACGCCAAGTCCCAACGTAAAGTTTTGTTTTGGATTGCAGAAAGAACCGTCCAGACGCCGGATGGATGATTTTAGATGCCCTTTTTGACACCGTAACCGTTATAACACAATATTGGAACTTCCCCTTACTCGTCATCCTCCTCCTCCTCCTCCGAAGACTCAACCACATCATCCATCTGCACATCCCCACGTCCCTTCTTCTCCCCCTTCCCCTTCTTATCCTCCTCCCTCCTCCCCGCCTCCAAAATCCTAGCCTTCTCCTCTCTCTGCTTCCGCTGCCCCACAACATACGCCCCCAACGGCGTCTTCTCCCACTCGAATCCCTTCAGGAATCCCTCCACCCCCGCCCTATTCCCCGGCGCAAACTCAACCTTCACCCTCCTCTCCTCCACCCACCTCCCATTCGCCTCAATCTTCTGCACCAGTATCCCAATCGCCGAATTAACCTTCCCATTCCTATTCCCCGTCTTCGCACTCGCCTCCTTCAACCACCGCTTCAGCATAACCACCACCGGCAGCCCCAGCTCAGGCGCCGCAACACTAGTAGACCACAACACGAAAAACTCCCCCAGCAGCTCCACTACCTGCTCCCCCACCCCATCCTGGTACACGCGAGTCCGCAGGTACGTCTTAGGTGCCTTATACGACACCGCGAAGTCGAGCGGCCGCAGCGTGCTAGCCTTGGCGTGCTTCTTCATCTCGGCAGCGGAGAGGACCTCCAGCAGCGCAGGCGCGAGTGGGATGTACGTCCCCGTCGCGCGCGAGAGACGCAGCAGCGAGCGAATGAGGTGGAAGCGAAGCGGGAAGTATGTCGCGGTGGGGATAAGGCGCATGGCGCCTAGTGTGACCTGGACGGCGGGGTAGATGAGCGCACGGAGCTGGGATTCCTTGCCGCGCGCGGCTTCTTTGAGGGGGGAGCAGTGCTCGGCGAGGACGCAGGACCAGAAGTCGAGGGAGTGGATGTACTGCCAGTTGTAGATAGTCTTGTAACTCTCCTTTGCGTTGTTGGTGATGCTGCTGCGGAGATGGATCGCGAGTTGGCGGATGAACGTGAAGCCTGTCGTGTACCCGATCGTGGGGTCTAGGCCCCAGAGCTCAGCGGCGCTGTTCTTCATCAGGTTTATGCCTTGGATCGTGTGGATTGTCGTGTTGCGCGCCCCCTTGACGAGGCCCTGGTAGACGGTCTTGAGGACGGCTTCGCGGAGGCCGGCGTCGCCGATTACGGCGAGGCGGCGGACGACGAGGAAGGCGGTGATGCGCGTGGCTTCGCTGCTGGAGGCGTCGGACCAGATGTCCACGACGGTCTTGACGATGCCCTTGAGCACCTTCTTAAAGGGAAGGAGGTATGGGAGGAGCGGGTTGATCGTCGAGAGCGTCAGCTTGAGCGTTGCCTCGTCAGAGAGGGTGGTGAGCAGGTGCTGGACGGAGGTAGTGTGCGACTTCAGCAGCGGCGTGAGGGTCTTGAACTTCTTCGAGTCGGTCGTGACGCGGATCTTGCCAGCGGCGCTCTCCTTCACGGGAAGGTGGTGCTGCAGGACCTCGGGGACGAGCTGTAGAGTGACGACGAGCAGTTGGTGGTAGACATCGGGATTCGTAATCGTGTATTTGTAGTCCTTGCCCTCATCCTCGTTGACGTGTGCTGCCGCTCTAAAAGCCAGGACAACCTGTCGCATCGCTCGTAACGAGTGCTGCTCAGTCATTGCCTTCTTCCACTTGGCGACCATCTCCTTTGTGACTTCAGTCTCGTCGAGCATCTCCTCCTCGGACTCCTCGTCGACCTCCATCTCCTCAGCAGCTGCAGCCTTGGCCTTCTTGCTCTTTTTCGACTTCTTCTTAGGCCTATCCTCTTCCTCCTCGCTGCCGCTTAGTGCATCGACCTCGGCCAGATCAGCGTCCTCATCGAAGTCGAGAGTCTCCGGGTCATTCTCCTTAAGGTATTTGTAGAACTCCGGGTCTTTCTCCGCCAATGCCTCCATAGCTTCCTTGCTCATTCCCATGTCCTCATCCTCATCCTCATTATCCTCGTCATCGCTAGCCACCGGTGCCTCTTCGTACGAAGCATCGGAAGAGTCGCCCTCGTCATCCTCCTTTGGCGCCGGCTCAGAGCGTTTCCTCTTTCCCAATGCCTTCTTCGCATCCTTCTTGGCCAATTTCTCCGGGACCTCGAACCCACCAGCGAAGAAATCGTCGACGCTCATCTGTCCGAATGGGTCGGCCTTGGGCTCAGGCGCACCCTCCTCTCCATCCTCAGCCTTGCCTTTGCCTAGGAACTCGGCATCCTTTGCATTTCTCAGAGCCCTCTTCTCTTTGATCTGCACCTTTTGCTTGATCTTTGCGCCAGCCTTGCGTCGCTCAAGCGAGTCCTTCAAGTGGTTCTTCTCGAACTTGCGAGTTGCTTTCTTGCTCGTCTTCGCCATTGTTGTGGTTGGGGGGGAGGAAAATGTGGTTTTCGAGGGTTTGGGAGGTTCCTGGCAGGGCTCAATCGCAGCCTTTGCAGAAAATTGTTATGGGGATTTATTTATCGCGACGCTAATCAAGCTGAATCGGGCTAGCGTGGACGGCAGAATCGCTGACCGCCCGGACGGTGGCCTGGCCCATGGGGGTGTTTGGCTTCATGGAAGGAGGGGTGTGGGAGCTCTATTCTTTATGTTTGAGCTTCATTAAATAAGTTATTGCGAATATACGATCATGTATCCCAATAAGCAGGCGTACGCGCCGACGCCGCACAGTTATATCCCGAATACTGCCCTTTCTGCCACTGTGAACCTCGACGAAGTAAGGGCGTTCCCCTCCCCATTGTCGGGAACCAACGGGCTAACTTGCACATAGGAAATTAAACTTGCGACCACTCGCGCCGAGAGAGACCTGCAGGACTCGCTGGCAGAAGTCTTCAGCATTATTATCACGCTTGACGAGCTCGAGAAGGCGTATCTCAAGGATGCCATCCCCGAAGCGGACTATACGGAAATATGCGACAGACTATTGAAGCAGTACAAGGCGATCCTGACAGACGAAACGGTGGCCAAGGAATTCGTTGACCTTGAGACCTTCAAGTACGAGTGGGACGTATGTATTTGCGACTTCAGAGGACAAGTTTTGAGCATTCGGCTGATTATTCTAGATGGAGGTACCTCGGGCTACAGAAAGGATACGAATCGGCCTCCCTTCCACGGTTACGGCACCAACTCATGCAGCGACAAGTGGGAATACCGGGGCCAATGGAAGTCTGATCCTGGAAGCGACGCAGGATTTCATCACATTCTTGGATGCACTCAAGTTGGGGCTGCTTGCGAAAGATCAGCTCCACCCGCTGCTCTCGGACGTAATACAGTCGGTCAACAAAGTTACAGACAGAGACTTTGAGGGGAGGGGCAAGATCGTGCAGTGGCTAATTTCCCTCAACCAGATGAAGGCGACTGAAGAACTGAGCGAGGATCACGCCAGGGAACTTGAGCTGGACATGAACGCAGCGTATCAGGGATTCAAGGCGACGTTGAACTGAACCGAAATGTGACAGAAAGCAGACACGGTGCAGATTGTTTGTGGACTGGTATTCTGCATTGCGTGGCGCTGATGGCGCTGGGGATGACCTGGGAATGACCCAGGAGTGACCTGGGCACTGCCTGGGTAGTATGCCTGCGAAATAATTGCTGGGGAGTAATTGCTGGGAATTGCCTCACGACGCTAGGCCGCCTATCATGGCCCGCACAGGGCTCGGGACGTAGATAGCCGTCCGCAGCCACTAGGTCGCCTTCCCTCAGACCAAAAATGTCCAGAAGCTGGGATATACAAATTCATCCTCAAAGATGCGCCTGACCTGTTCCAAGACAAACTTCTCGACCTTGCCCACATTCTTCAGGACTTGCTTCCCGTTCTCCCGCTGTCCGATCTCACTCTCGACCTTGATTTCCTGTAGGAGGCCCCCCATCTTCAGACCGTTAGGTGTGCCAGCAGGGTCATCCAAGTCTTCGGGCCCAATGGCATTCAACGCATCTTCGTGTGACAGAAAACAAAAGTGGGCCTTCTTCCTGATGTATGCCAGCACTGCCACGCCATCGAATGACAGCCCGGTAATGTTGAGTTTCAGAGGGATGCCGACAAAACTGGGCATTGGATAATCCAACAGAATCTCCGCTGTGAGAGACAGCCTGATGTCGCCGGAGTACCGGACCCGGAAGACGGTCTGCAGGTCTTCGACACGGGGCTCCTTGAAGCGACGGGGCGGGGATGTGGGCTCATCGTCGATGGCTTCGTTCAGCAGACCATCCTGCGTGGGAGGACGTGTCCCGGGTGGCGAGAATGTCGACACGCTCCCCCGCTCCAAGGCCTGTTGGGCAGCATCTCCAATGGAGGGGGCCATTGAGCTACCACTTGCAGAGTGATGGTGGCTGATTCTGCGATTGCCTGATTGGGCGCTGTGATCAGGCCAGCCGTGAGGAAGGTGTGCCCCCGCCACTGCTGCGAGAGGGGTCTGAGTCCCCGAAAGGCCAGAAGCAAGATGGGAATGAAAGTAGTTAAGATTTGAAGTACCTCCTGATATACCGGGGGTGTGTGGGCCGAAGAATGAATTTCCTTGCTCTGAAGGTTGCAGTCCTCGCGTGCCAGTAAACCGTGTGTCAGCGTAGAGGGCAGAGTTCCTATCATGAGGCGGCCTGCTGGACCTCGCCTCTCTGTCGGTTCGCCGTCTCTCCCTAAGAGTGCGGGCTTCAGGGGTGGTGGTGGGTGGCTTCCATCCTACATCGTCACCTCCTGCCTCCTCATCAGAGGCGGACTCCTCATCATTTTCCTCGTAGAAATCCGCCAATGGATCACAAATGTCCTTGAGCTCTATCTCCGGGGCCACCGAACCGAACTCAAATGCATGGACCTTGACTGACTTGATGAACCGGGGTAACGTCACTGTCTGGAATCTGTCGTGAATGAACGCGCGGATCGTCTCCGCCAAGGCAATTCCGTCAGGGCCAGATGTGACGGTTTCCCAGTTGAGATCAATGGACATCTGGTAGCTTGACGGTTGTCATCACCTAGTTGGGAGTTATGTGTTGGAGTGTCAGTTGTGAAATGTTTCCTACCAGCGCTTTACAGTGGGTACGTGGTCACGTGAAAGTTACCAAGGTGCGCCTCTCGAGACGCAGGGCCACTGATAGGGCCGCCGCGAGCAGGGTTCTAGCCGCCATCAACGTGATAGTTGGGCCTCGAGATTCGATATCCTGTCTTGATAATTACCGGCGCCCCAGATTGCTGTAAACGAGGAGAAATGGCAAAATGTGATGAATTACGGAAAAACTGCAAGGGCAACGGCATTATACGGGAACATTGTAGCATCGTGTTCCCTTGCATTCTCAGACCAGTTCTAAGCCGGGGTAGGTCCGGGGTCAACTTCATTTCTTGTGAATGTTGCCTCGTTGTACATGTACTTATTCTATCTATTTGACACTTATGTGAGCTCGATCCCATCCATTTTGCAACTTCAGCCGGCTTGGAGCAAGGATCCAGCAGACTATCTATCGTAGAACCCCTCGTCTCTGCACTAGTTATCACCAACATCATCAAGGCAAATTGTGGTGGACCCGGGGTCTAAAGCCCCCGGGTCCACCAGAGCTGCTCCAAGCATGCATCCACTGGACAGACCAGGCAAATTAGGCGTTGATCTGGGTATCACGGCAGCTGGAAATGCCCTCAAAGCATTCCATTATCCAACATCCAACAGACTCCACCGGGCTAGTGTGGGCAGATCTCGGACAACAGCGTAACTGTGCATTTGGGGGCCGAATGCGCTCCCATCATGAGGTGCTCAGACTTTTTTCTCTCTCGCCAACTCCGAGCAAACTGCTTTTCGGAATGCCGCGAAAGGGAAATTCCTCAAAGTGTGATTTCGTGTCGTCCCACCCAATGGCGAACGCCTCGTCGCGGCATAGCCGCCCGGGACGCTGCAACAGGAATCTTAAACGAGCGCACACCCCCAACCAAAATCAAAAGCATTTCTGCTGCGTCCTTTGCATGAAAATATCACATGATTGAGCTTTTATGCATGTAGCCCCACGCAGGGTTATAGGGCCACGTCAAAGCTGAATGCACAAAGTGATTTGGGGGGGCTGGAAATGAATTTCCCCTCGACCAATGCCGGCCAGGGTAAAATGTAAATTCTTTTTTGTGTTGGAAGAATGCTGCGGAGAAGAGGGGGGGATCCGCGAGACTACTGTGGCCGCAAGCACGAGACGGCCTCAGCCGGGATGTACAGCATGATGCAGCGGGTGGTGCCTTCCTCCCTCCCTCCCGTTCTCGTGTATCTCACATTCTAGTCACCGGCCCCACCGATCTTTTCGCCCGCGTTGGTTGTCGCCGCTGTCAGACGGCTCTCGTATCACTGACACGTTGCACCCGCGACCATCCCCTTAGCAGCAGGTACTGAGCCTGCTGCGAGGGTTGGATCAGGCGGCAGTTGCAGCGTTCACTTGCCATTTTTTGCTCGGGGATGAGGGGGTGGAAGAAACACAAAATTAATTATCCAACATTGCCGTATCCTGGCTCTATGTGAAAAAAAGTAGCCATTCGACTCGGGTTTTATAAAGAATGTGGAAAATAAATGTGCCCCCTATTGGAACACAATGTGAATTAATGGTGGGCGTGCCATGCAAAACAGATAGAGTATCCATAACAACGCGGCGGCCCTAGAGATGCTTGTGCCACTGATCGTGGCAGAAAAATAAAACAGCTGGTATCCACTCAAACGATGCCAGTTTTCCCATAACCAAACTCCTTTAAAAATGCTCATAGCGTGCTTGTATGCGAGACTGTGCCACCGCCGAAGATCATAACCCATAGCGAAGCTTATAAAAGGTTGAGTGGACCAGACCAGAGATACAAAGGTTGATCAACTGCTCCAAAGGGTCGTAAATTGCTGCAATGGGGCAGCATAAATCAGCTCCAGTAAGCCTATCGGTGCCTGGATCTTGGATTTTGACCGCAGATATCGTCGCAGACATCATCGTATGCACGGGAGACAACTCTCAAGTGCGGGCAATTCTCATGCTGGCCATTACAACCTGAGGTCTTGACCCAGTCCACCCGTGTGTGCCCACACCTGTAAACGGTTGTTATCCATTGACACATAATGAGAGTTGCACCTGGATGTGCAGGTTCGGTGAGATGCTGCTTGGTTTGAACTGGGCAACAACGTTAGAATATTCTTGGCCAAGTGAAGAGAATGGAACGGTTGGCGTCGCCCAATATGAAGTAGTAACCGTAGTAGCTTGAGAGCATGAGGGCTATACATACTATATGGTATTGTTTGTGGTCTGGCAATTTAGATTTGTGTAGTGGCGGCCAGCTTGAGTATTTGTTTGAGAGTGTTGTCCTTGGGAAGATTGAGCGAAACTGTTCTTCGTCTGTAACGTTCGAACAAGAACATAAAATGCAGAGGAGACAATGGCTTGGTTTATAAGTTATTTTCCAGCATTCCGAAGGGCCGGTTATTGGTCTATGTGAATTCAGTCCATGTAGTTGTTTGCCATTCCTCGTGGGATGTTGTATAGTGCGTCGATGAGAAATATGCCTGTCCAACGGCCGTGTGCCTTATTGGTGGCTGTTTGTCTCTCAAGTTCTTAGTTCCAATGTGATGAATGAAATGAGGAGTTAGATGCAGCCATTGATATTATCACGCAAGGCTATGTATGTAGGTCCAACGGGTTTGAGATAATATATCAATCAGCCCCCAGGGAGAGTACTGGAAGAGGGAAAAGGAAGAAAGAAGCACACAGAGTGGGACATGGAGGCCTTGTAAGTATATGCGTAGTATTTGTACATGCAGCACCTTCTTTAGGGCAGACAGGAATGAAAAGCCGATAAGGTTGTTGGCAAAGAGGCCAGGTAGTGAGTGGATGTATTGATCAAGGAGGACAGTCGAATAAGAGGAGAGGATGAGAGGAATGATAGCCTGCAGTGTCAGGGAAGGATGACAGTAGTAGACAGTAGTAGATTATAGTATAGGAGAGTAGTTGGTTGTTTGATGTGGGATAGTGGATTAGTGGAGGAAAGAGAGGGTCGAATACCTGTAGGTTAGAGGAGAGATACAGCCAGTCCCGCACCTCATTGTCGCCAAGAGCGAGGTACTCCTCACTACAGCGCACCCCCGTCTACCCACTAACAACACATACCACATTTTCATTTTCATTAATTGTCTCGCTTTTGCCCGTAGTAGACATAGTTGACATAGTAGACACGGTATGGTACAGTAGAGTACAATACCAGGGACCGGACTAGCAATAATTAACTGTACTAACAGTGCTAATTAGTAGGACTAACTTACAGTAGAGAACCGGGGAAGTGCGCATCAAAGCTAACTGTTGGTCTAATGTACTCTACTGCGCTCTACTGTGGTCTACTGTCTCTACTACTGCACTTGAAAGCTGCGCTGCACTACGAGTAGAGAGAATTAAATACCGACTATCATTGAATGTATACTATATGCACTATCCCACATAAAATCATTTGTATTTAATTTGATTTTATTTGATTTCGTGGTATTTTTCTTATTTTATTATCCTTCTAGCTCCTCCCTCGCCAAATGCAACAAAGAAAGATAGATGCCCCGCTCGGACGATGGAACCAGGTGCGCCTTCCTAGAGCCAGAGCGAGAATCCCGGGCGATGTAACACTGGGCGATATACAGGCTGCATATCCATCCTCTATGCTGGCGTCCCCGGCCTCATGCCCACGTCGTCAAAACCTAGTCACAGTGGCGCGGGACAACAAACATTCCACAAGTCTTCTGAGCCGATATTGCCCAGGTACCTCAACTGATACTTCTGATATACCCCTCCGGGATCTCGCCACCTGGTTGCTTCGCGGCTGACCCATGACGCCAGGCCAAGGGTGCCATGTGCCTGTCCTATTAGCTGGCTCTCAATCGCGGCGCTTAGGACAACCATCCCATCTTCCTCCGCTGCCTCTCTTCGCAAACGACCTTGATCGACCATGCTCGACACGGTAAGCTCTTACCAACAACTCCAGCCAAAGATGGCTAGACTTTGGCAAGTGCTCGTACTTCAAAGTACTGGAGCAAGTATCCTAACCCCTGGATGGGGGAAGCCTGCACCCGGCGAAGATCTTGCAGTGTGACAAGACGTCCCCTTCTCATCTCTCTTTCAAACCTTGCCAACGCTCACCAGACCGCGTCACGGAAGAAACCCACGGTACTTGGGCGTTACCTCTCCCATATTTGACCCCCAATCGCTGTGCAAGGACAGCGTAAATGTCCGTTCTTGACCTGATAAAGCATCATTTGGTGACTCTACTATTGGCTGCTGGTGACATCTTTATCCAACACAGTTACGAGGCATATGTTGTTGGTTGCATTCTTCGCATCAAAAGGTCCGAACCGGGGCCGCATGGCTTATGGCTTATGGCTTACGCATAGAAGCCGTTATACGAAGATCCCTCAATATCGATCCATCTACGCCGTTTGTTTGTGGAACTCGAGATTTTTTCTAGATTACTGGGTGAGCAGTAATCAGTTCCTGGCGTGGAAGGGCACAGGACGCAAGGGCGCCCAAGACATGACATGTAAGCCCGGCACTGGAATCATTCCTACGATGCGAGCAAACTGAAATCTCCGGCGTCAAAGCCGCACCGTGATAGCCCCCTCTCCCAATGATGGCCGCTCCAAGCACTCTCAAGAGCTTTCCCCTGTACCTGGCTGGCTGGGCGAGTGTGCAAGCATCAAACGGCTGGACCGCACGCGGGCGATCAGTCCGCGTTATTTTGCTATTGTGCCACCAACGACGTCCTATCTCGTGTTTGCGGCACCTTGTTTACTGAGGGGGCCAAAAAATGCAATTGTTGTAAGACCCCCCCTTCCATATACATGTGGAGGGGCCGGCTGATAGAACGACGGATGGAGCGAGGCCGCCACATTTCCCATTCCGGAAAGCCCTACCACTTCTATCACAGCACGGCACAAGGGTTGTAACTTTTTTGTACAGTCCAGACTGGATGAACTAGTCTGGCGACAGCTCAGCTCGCTTCCCCCAGGGTCCTATGGCCAAGAAACTTCGGCTCCTTACGTGGGGAGACGTTCCTACCATGAATTTCGTGCGGATCCATGTTTCAACATCCTCGCTTCCACTCCACATCTGTGCATGCCGGGCGTCTGACGACCAGGTTTATAAACGCGACATTATAATGGACTGATCTACTGAAGTGCTTGCCAATGTTAGTCAATGTGTTAGTGGTTGCAATTAAATGGGCCTTGTAAGCCCAAGGGTTGAACGGCTCGTTAGTTGTTGCACATCCAACAGGCGAAGGTTGTTGTTCAACGGGTAACGGTTAATCTAGGTTTTGCGGATGGCTGCTGACTGCCTGCTGATCATCCTGGCGACACAAACGACCGCAAAAATCGCAGTCATATAAATATAAATATCCCCTATAGTAATCGCATTCCTTTCGCAAGGAGCGGCAGTTTCGCCTGTCATGGAAACCCGGAAAGCCCATTCACGGAAACACCGCCGCCACCGAGCCATCGAGAAGCAAGAAAATGTGACATGTCTCTTTCTTGTTCCGGCGATGCCCAAAGTTTGTGCCGGCGACCTCGCGAATGGAATGCGTCTCCTAAGCGCCGTTGAAAAACACAAGCCTACCCCCCTCGCAGACGACCAGGCCTCCCACTCCAACAACGCACAAACGGCTCGCAGCACTCGCACGCGCGTCAAGCCATTGCGGAGCACGGCCGAATATGCGACCACTTGATGACCCGATTCCCGCGTCGCCCGCCCCAACTGCACCCTCCTGCACCACATCCCCTTTCACCCCCGTGACCGCCTCCAGGCACCATCAAAAGCCCCCATCCCCGTGGCCCCCACGACTCACATAACGCACAGCGCACCACCCACGATCTCCGTGATCGCCACAAACTTTCCCCTAGACCCTCTCTCCACCGCCCTCTCCTTCCCTTCCGCCCCCCGACGCAACCCCC
>JPJZ01001530.1:0-11279 GCA_000750815.1 Pseudogymnoascus sp. VKM F-4516 (FW-969) | reverse complement strand
TCCCACATCCTCATCGTCCTCGGCTCCGGCGGCCACACCGCCGAAATGCTCTCCATGATCCGCCACCTCTCGCCCACCCGCTACATCTACCGCACCTACCTCGTCTCCTCGGGCGACGCCTTCTCAACTCTCAAAGCTATCGATTTCGAGCGCAGTCTTTCTGGCGCAGATACCACCACGGCCGCTGATACAGGGGGCGATGTAGTGCGTGGGCAGGGATTTGAGATTCTCACGGTGCCGCGCGCGAGACGTATACATCAGCCGCTGTATACTGCGCCTCTCACGTCGCTACTGTGCCTGCTCTCTTGCCTGCGCTTCCTGGCCCCATGGCATCCGCGGCAGACGCTACAATACCATCTTTCCAACGCCCCTAAGGGCGTCGCAACATACACCCCCACACCCCCTGATGTGATCCTCACAAATGGTCCGGCTACGGGGGTGCTAGTCCTCATAGCGGCGTTTGTGCTGCGGTTCCTCGGAGTAGCAGGAGGGGAGGGGATGAGATGCGTGTATGTGGAGAGTTGGGCGAGGGTAGGGGGTTTGAGTTTGAGCGGACGGATTATAGAGGGGTTGGGGCTTGCGGAGAGGTTTTTGGTACAGTGGGAGCCGGGGTTGGGAAAGAATGGGAGGGAGGAGGCGGTTGTGGAGGCGGGGAAGGTGGTGGGGAAGAGGAGCGGGAGGAGAGAATGGAGGGGGTTTTTGGTGGAGTAGGATGCATGCGTGGCGGTGATACCAAAGAGAGACTTATATGGAAAGAAGGCATATAGAGAAGTAGTATGGATATGTGTATAATGTGATTGTTGTACATATATAGATTTGACAAATGAAGATGCAAACGCCTATAATGCCCACTCTACTACAGCCATCACAGTTCTCGCTCTACTACTACAACACGCGCGTTTTCTCCTGTTTGTACAAAGCACCCCATCGACCGCCCATCTAGAACGTCGCAGGCGCCAACCCCGCCGCCTCAAGCGCCGCACCCTTCTTCCTCGCAATCACAGCCCCAATGCTCTCCAGCATCTCCGGCGTCAGCTCGCCCTTGCCCAACGCCTTGCGCTTCGTCCGCTCGCGCTTGTTGACCTCATTCAGCGGCGTCCGCATCAGCTTGATGGACTTCTTCCGCTCCTCCTTCGCCTCTATCTCAGCCGCCTTCTTCTCAATGTACGCGTCCTCGTGGCGCGTACGGAAGATGGAGAAGCGGTTCCTCAGCTCGTCGATGACGCTCTCCGGCATCGGCGGCTTAAGCAGTGTCGGCAGGAACGTCCGGGTCTCGACGTCGATACGGAGCGTGTCGGCGTCGTGGTCGGTGTGCTCCTTGGGCGCGGTCTTGGGCCAGGGGATCACGGTATTCAGCCCGGCGATCATGCGGGTGAATCTCACGCCGCCGGATTTCTCGTGGTAGATCTTGCTGTTCTCAATGTCGCGGACGATGACATCGCGTACGGTGCCGGTTTCGGGGTCGGGGAGAGGCACGACGAGCTTGACGGCTGCTATTGAGACGGGCTTCTCGACGCTGCGGACGGGACGGCTGTCAGAGTCTGCGGAGGCCATCATCCATTTGGGGACTGCAATATCGACCTGTAATGGCACGGGTTAGTATTTGTCTTGAGAGGCTCTGCCGAAACGCCCCGAATTCGAGGAGAGATTGGAAAGACATACCATGTTCAGCCCCTCAATAGTAACCTGCTGCTTCTCTTTATCAAAACTCTGCACCTTCCCTATCCTCCCCTTATCCGCTCCCTCCAGTAGCACCACACGGTCTCCAGCCACAATATTGGCATACCTCCATCCCGAGGGGTTAACCGCCTTCTTCTCCTCATCCGTCAACTTCTGCCCCTGCAACCTATGCGAGTGGATCGTGCCGTAAGTATCCTTCTTCAATCCAACATCGCGCCTCGGTGCCAGCGGACCCAAGTCGTAATCCTCACGGCGCGCTGCGCGGGCATTCTTGATGTCCCCCGTCAATTGCTTCTGGGCGAAGCGCTCGTGCTCGCGCCTGGTCTTCATCTCCTCATGGTGGTTCTTGGTACGGCGTTTCACGAGCCGCCGGGCGGCTTGCCTCTCGGCCAGGACGGTGCGGCGGATGACGGCTTGCATGGTGGGTGACGTGGTTCGTAATGGCCGGCGTGAGAGTCGGCCTAGGAGGCTGTCGTTATAATTTTGAGACGGAGCTCGAACTGAGATTGGAGGCTAGTGTGAATTGGGACTAGTGGATTTGGGGGCTCGGGTTCGGGGGTTGTTGGTGGCTTTGAGATAAGGCTTGGTCACGTGCGGGGAGATTATTGGGAATTGTGGCATTAGTTGACCGGATTAAGAGGATTTAGCCGCGTGAGCTCGTTGATTTGAGTTTGATTCTTGTGTTACCCCCATCGCGCTTGTTGCGTCTGCTGTTTGTCGTTGTTTGGGGGAGCACGATGCCCTGTTCAGCTGAAGAACCCAGATATCGTGTGCACAGTAGATTACGGTACAAGGCAGCCCCAGTTTGGCGAGGCTTTTGTGGAAGTTAAGTAGCAGTACATGGGTGGGACATAAACAAAATATACTCCGTGTGGGAACGGCCGGGGCTGTTGTTTCCCCTCTAGAGACCACACACAGGGCCATACAGAGCCTATACAGAGTTATATACAGCCATAACAGAGCCAAACAGAGCTACATCGAGCAACACACGACCGACTCAGAAACAGTTAAGTGTTGGGATTCCTAACGGGGCCATGGCGTACAAGACAGATTAATGTCACTGACAGTTATTTATAGGAATTCTAGACGTTACGGGGGCCATATAGAGACCAGATCTGGTGTTTCGGGTGACGGTTTAGAAGTGAACCCCTTATGTATGGGTGCTGTATGGGCGCTGTGTGAGTTACTGGCAGTATACTGTGCGTATACTGTGCGTATACTGTGAGAAGAAGCGTCTTGTGCGTCTACACTGGCAACAAGTGCCGTACAAAGTCGATGCACGGTACGGGTACTTTCTACGGTACACTAGTACTTCACCGTACAGCCCCCTTTGTGGAAACTGGAAAATCAAAGGCGAGCCCGTGGTGACGACGATAACGTGACACTCACACTCATTCTCAGAGGTTGTTTTGCTGATGAAAAAGTGAAGATGCTGATCGGCAAGAGACGGCGAAGTAAGCCGTGTATTAACAGGATTTTTTATGAGGCTATCCACCTAGTGAGCCGATGACGACGACGCGTCGAGGAGGGACGGAGGGACGATGGGAATACTGATAGGGGAGCAGGGGATACTTTATAGAGCCTCGTATGCACCTATGCGCATGTATTGGTACGGTATAGATGGTATAGGAGAGTGTCCAGATAGTACTCATCCTACCATACTACACAGTTCTTGCAGTATTGCAGGAGAGTCTACACCAATTGTCTGCAGGTGAGGCGCAAGAGTGAGATATAATTCCATGCTGAAACAAATACGCTGCTGCAGCATGACAATGAACAAGATATGTCCATATCTGGTGCTTCATAGCAGGTATACAGCTTCATATTATAGATGCACAGTATCTTGGCAGATGGTACAGTATAGCAGTAGAGAAACCTAGGATCTCATGCTGTATTTCTCTAGACTTCACGTCTTCAAGTACTAGTAATATGCTGTGTTATATCCCCCACGCGGCCTTTCATCTTCTACATTCCCTTCCACATTCCCTTCCACACACTCCCTCTTTCTCTGCCTTGGGTATAGTTACTCTACTCTACTTGTGTCGGAGAGTCCCTGCGGGCCAACTACAGTAATCTACCTCTACTGTGGTGGCACTACAGTGGCGGCACTACAATTTTTTGTACCGGGTACTTCCGTAGTATAACAATTTACTACTACTGCACTACGGTAGATATTAGAGAGTCCAAGTCACTAGTACCCCAAAAACTAAAGTAATTTACGCCTACCACACTCCTCCGCCCTGCGCCTGCGCCCGCCTGCCTGCCCTGCCCATAATCCGTCCAA
This sequence comes from Pseudogymnoascus sp. VKM F-4516 (FW-969), assembly GCA_000750815.1. Taxonomy (NCBI): domain Eukaryota; kingdom Fungi; phylum Ascomycota; class Leotiomycetes; order Thelebolales; family Thelebolaceae; genus Pseudogymnoascus; species Pseudogymnoascus sp. VKM F-4516 (FW-969). The sequence continues at coordinate 7,315 of JPJZ01001530.1, read as the reverse complement.
ACACGGCTAAGCTGCTAAGCAGCAAAGAGAGCAGACAATCGATCTCGCAACCTCGCATCCATCCAAAACCCTCTGATCTCTCCAACACAATCTAACCCATCAACCACCTCCGAACCTCGCGAATATACCCTCCACAAACACTTAACCACCACTAAGATCAACAGGCTGAGATCCTCATCTCGCCCTTACATCACTCCATCTTCGATCCCTCCCACAAACCCAACTTCACCCCCGACAGTATGGCGGAGATCCGTCGGAAGCTCGTCATCGTCGGTGACGGTGCTTGTGGTAAGACTTGTCTGTTGATGTAAGTACCCAACCCATCGCTGCTTCCTCGATGAGCCACTCCTTTCCAGGGACTCTTTCGTGTTTCCGTCCTCGCCGATGCTGATGTTATCTTAGTGTTTTCTCCAAGGGCACTTTCCCAGAGGTAGGCCTTCCCCCCCAGTCACCCATCGCACCACTCGAACCATCATCGACTCTTCACTATCGCGGACACGAACAGAACAGCCTCAGACACACAACGGCATGTCTTGCCAGATGAAAGAATACCGGCTAACGAGATAATGTGGCTTGATAGGTCTACGTCCCAACCGTCTTCGAGAACTATGTGGCCGATGTTGAGGTCGATGGAAAGCACGTCGAGCTGGCTCTTTGGGATACTGCTGGCCAGGAGGATTACGATCGTCTCCGCCCTCTATCGTACCCAGATTCCCACGTAATCCTCATCTGCTTCGCCGTCGACTCGCCAGATTCGCTCGACAACGTCCAGGAGAAGGTACTGTAGCCCCGTGGGAGATTGCGCCTTGCGCGCAGCCGGCAAGGCTTGGCTAACGTTTTTGCTACCACAGTGGATCTCCGAAGTGCTGCATTTCTGCCAAGGTCTCCCAATCATCCTCGTCGGATGTAAGAAGGATCTTCGCTACGACCAGAAGACCATCGAGGAGCTTCACAAGACCAGCCAGAAGCCAGTTACACCAGAGCAGGTATGAAAGAATCCTTCCGGAGTGATGCGGCTATCGCTGTGCCATCTCCTAGTTCCAAGCCATGTCTTTTGTCTCATTGCTAACCAGGCGCGAAATAGGGAGAGGAGGTCAGGAAGAAGATTGGTGCCTACAAGTATCTTGAGTGTTCCGCAAAGACCAACGAGGGTGTTCGCGAGGTCTTTGAGCACGCAACCCGTGCCGCTCTTCTCTCCAAGAAGGGAGGCAAGAGCAAGCACAAGTGCCTCATCCTGTAGACATATCGATACCAACTCTCTATGCAATCAACCTCATTTTTTTGCTTCGTCCGGACTCGCGTTGGTGAGATGGTTGTTGGCTGAAGTACGAAAAAGGACTCGTTTACGCCCATCGTTCCCCCACGGTCGAGATCGGTTGATGTTATGGACCTAAGTTCTTGAAAATTTGGGTTTCGGCTTTGTCGGAACCCCCGTTTTCGGAATAAGAGGTTGAGTGCATGCCTTTACTACTCCGTGTTTGCTGCGGGCTCGATCATGCCATCAGGGTGTTTCTACCCCTTTCGTCTGGGCTGGACGGAGGATTGGCGTGGTCAGGCGTGCAGGCGAACACTCTCCTATCTATCTCCGCGCTGTTTTGTGTCTGGAGCCTCTCGCACGCACGGTTGCCCCCTTTTTTCTTCTCTTGCAATTGAGTGTGCTGGGCGACGGGCTACTTCTGCGGCGTCTCTGCGTTTGTGTGTGTGTGTGGCTGTGGCTTGCCCTGCTGTTGTGTTGGTGGTGCCTGCCTCCCGTGTTTCTGTCTCGTTGGTCTGAAACGTTTCGAGCTGTCTGGTGAATGAAAGGTCGATGTGTCCTGGACCGATTCGCATTTTCCATGGTGTAATAGCAATAGGCCGTAGTTTATTTGAAGATCTCTTTCCTCATTGTGATGGCCAGGCGTGATACTAATGAAACATTGCTGTCACTCGTCAAAGGCTGGAACAATAAAGCGATCCTAATGTTGAGTCAAACGGATGTTCTCGATGAATGGCCAATACGATACCTGATAGAGATTTGAAGGGGTGTCTTTGATCTCTGGACCGAGTTACGTTGCCAAATTTGTTTGCCCCTCTAGGGATTGACGTCTTAACCATTATAGTATCGGCGTGTTGGGTAGAGGGGTAGTCAAGCCTATTTAGTGATATGTGATATAATAATGGCGATCTAAGGGAGGGGAGGGGAGAATATTAGAGTGTCCTGCACATCTTGAGCTATAATTTACAGTATTACACTCGTGCACGTTAATTCTGAAGTCTTTGGCTTCATATTTTATATGATACAATCGAATTGCTTCTTGGATAGTAGACTATTTCTTGACTATATGGATTGGGATTTACACGTGTCTCTGACATCTCCATTCTTCGTGAGCTAGCTCGCGGCCATCGGCCCTTTCCAGATTACTCCAACGTGACCCGTACGTAATAATTGACCGTTTTAGGTACCAAAACTGCAATGAGTGTCTTTCATTATCTCTATCACGCGTATTGTGACTCATTTTCGTCCCCAGATACCGTTGTCATGGAAATAAAGCTGTTCATCTCCATATGATAGTAAATAATCACGTGATTCGCCACTTGTCGCGTTGTTCTGCCTACACAATGTTTGTCGCGCTAGCACTAAAATGTCGGCAAGTCGCGTCGGATTATCAATGAACGCGTAAAGTACTTGAACCCCAACTCTGCTTGCCCGCTCTTCCTCTTCCCACATCAACATCCTCAATTCCCCTCACCTTCTACCTCAACTCCTCTTCCCTCTCTTACTCTTAAGTCGAGGCTCTCAAGGCAATTCCATTGTTGTCTACGCCTTCCTTTACCTCATATACCCAACTAAGTCTCTCCAGTGACGTCGAGTCACTTTCGTCACCATGTTCGTGTATAAGCGCAGTAAGTTCATGCAGACTCCAGCCTGCATGCACCTCCTCTAATGAGATCCACAGATGGAAACAAGGAGCGTGTCCAGTTCGACAAGATCACAGCTCGTGTCTCGAGGCTGTGTTACGGATTGGATGCTGAGCATGTCGACGCCGCCGCCATCACACAAAAAGTTATCTCTGGTGTGTACCAGGGTGTTACCACCATTGAGCTTGATAACTTGGTATGTATTGCATATTCTACTGGAGAGATGATGCTCTAGAATAAGTTCAATTGCTAACAGTATGTCACAGGCTGCCGAGACTGCGGCCTACATGACCGTCACCCACCCAGACTACGCCATTCTTGCTGCACGTATTGCAGTTTCCAACCTTCACAAGCAGACGAAGAAGCAATTCTCGTCGGTCATCTACGACCTATACCATTATGTCAACCCTAAGAACTCGAAGCCGTCGCCTATGATTGCAAAGAAGACATATGACACAGTTATGAAGCACGCAGAGGAGCTTAACTCTGCCGTCCTTTACGACCGTGATTTCAACTACCAATACTTTGGCTTCAAGACCCTTGAGCGTTCATACCTTCTCCGCCTTGATGGCAACGTTGCTGAAAGGCCACAGCACATGATTATGCGTGTGGCGGTTGGCATTCACGGCGAGGATATTGAGAAGGCCATTGAGACATACAACCTCATGTCTTCCAAATACTTCACACACGCCTCCCCAACACTCTTCAATGCTGGTACACCACAGGCCCAGCTGTCATCCTGCTTCTTGGTCGACATGAAGGAGGATAGTATTGAGGGTATCTATGACACACTCAAGACATGTGCCATGATCTCCAAGACTGCCGGAGGTATCGGATTGAACATCCATCGTATCCGTGCCACCGGTGCATACATCGCCGGTACCAACGGAAACTCGAACGGTATCGTTCCCATGCTCCGCGTCTTCAACAACACTGCCAGATACGTTGACCAGGGTGGCAACAAGCGCCCTGGTGCCTTCGCCATCTATGTTGAGCCATGGCACGCTGATGTCTTCGAGTTCTTGGACTTGAGGAAGAACCACGGCAAGGAGGAAGTCCGTGCCCGTGACTTGTTCTACGCTCTCTGGATCCCGGATCTCTTCATGAAGCGTGTTGAGAAGAACGGTGACTGGACTCTCATGTGCCCCAACGAATGCCCTGGATTGGCGGACGTTTACGGTGATGAGTTCGAGGCTCTCTACGAGAAATACGAGTCGGAGAAGAAGGGTCGCAAGACCATCAAGGCCCAGAAGCTTTGGTACTCCATTCTCGAGTCTCAGACTGAGACAGGAAACCCTTTCATGTTGTACAAGGATGCTTGCAACCGCAAGAGCAACCAGAAGAACCTCGGTACCATCCGCAGCTCTAACCTGTGCACGGAGATTGTCGAGTACTCTGCTCCAGATGAGGTTGCCGTGTGTAACTTGGCATCCCTTGCCCTGCCAACGTACGTTGACATGGCCAACGGCACATACGACTTCCAGAAGCTTCACGAGGTCACACAGGTTGTTGTTAAGAACCTGAACAAGATCATTGATGTCAACTACTACCCCGTCGAGGAGGCCAGGCGCAGCAACTTCCGTCACAGACCAGTTGCTGTCGGTGTCCAGGGTCTTGCTGATGCATTCTTGGCCCTCCGCCTGCCCTTCGATTCCCCCGAGGCTAAGCACCTCAACTCCCAGATCTTTGAGACCATCTACCACGGTGCTTTGACTGCATCCGTTGAGTTGGCCCAGATCCACGGCACGTACGAGACCTACGAGGGATCTCCAGTGTCCAAGGGCGAGCTCCAGTACGACATGTGGGGCGTCACTCCTACCGACCTGTGGGACTGGGACTCCCTCAAGGTCCAGATCAAGCAGCACGGTGTCCGCAACTCCCTTCTCGTTGCGCCCATGCCCACTGCTTCGACCTCCCAGATTCTCGGCTTCAACGAGTGCTTCGAGCCATACACCTCGAACATCTACTCGCGCCGTGTCCTGGCTGGTGAGTTCCAAGTTGTCAACCCTTGGTTGCTCAAAGACTTGGTCGACATGGGACTGTGGTCTGACAACATGAAGAACCGCATCATTGCGGACGGAGGATCCATCCAGAACATCCCCAACATCCCGGCCGATATCAAGGCTCTCTACAAGACGGTCTGGGAGATCTCCCAGCGCACCATTGTCCAGATGGCCGCTGACCGTGGTGCCTTCATCGATCAGTCCCAGTCCCTCAACATCCACATGAAGGACCCAACAATGGGCAAGATCACCTCCATGCACTTTGCTGGCTGGAAGCTCGGCCTCAAGACCGGCATGTACTACCTCCGTACCATGGCCGCCTCGGCTCCTATCCAGTTCACCGTCGACCAGGAGGCCCTCCTCGTCGCCGACACCAACGTCGCAAGAGAGCGCACCTCCAACCGCAAGCCCCTTGCGAAGGCGTACATCGCCCCCTCCACGCAGCCAGGCGCGCCGAGGCCCATGTACATGAAGCAAAACTCCAACCCCAACCCCAACCCCAACCAAACCCTCACATCTCCCAACGGTGTCCCAACACCTAGCATCACTCCCCCGCCCACCGAGGCTAGGAAGCCAGTGAACCCCCCCACGAAGAGCCCGGGGTTCAAAGCCGACGCCGAGGAGGGCGGTAGCCCCAAAACACTGGCTACTGAGCCGGGCACCATGCAGGACGAGGAGCTGAAGGACTCGAGCCTGTCGAGCTCTGAGGAGAAGCCGGAGAGTGGTGAGAGGGAGAACGATATCTACGCTGACGCTGTGTTGGCGTGCAGTATCGAGAACCCTGAGAGCTGCCTGATGTGCAGTGGTTAGATGGTCGTTACTTGTTTCAACACTGGGGAGTGTAAGAGTCGAGTATGATAGGGTTGTATGAGGAGGATGGGTATATGGTTCATGGCTCACGCTTTACTTTTTTTGTTGCAATTGTTTTGTGCGGGTTTGGGATACTGCGTGGTTTTTGTATTTTTTGGTCCTGGTCGACATGGCTACAGCATATTATAGTGTTTGATATGTTAGTAGTTAATAAATCTTCGCGTTTACAGATAATGTCTTGTCTTTTGTAATGTGCTCCTGCTCAATATATGAATTGAACTACGAATATATTGTTATGTGAAATTGTTCCAATATTATTTTACGATTTTAACAACAATACAAACTGGGGAGAATACCAAAGAACAATGGCCATTAAGTTAATTCGAGGTGATATAATCTAGACTCCTATTGTGGTTGGATTTAAGAGCTAAGATAGACTTAACTTGTCCATGTTGATTGGTTTCTTGTTGCATATCTCATTATGATCCCCCTGGCTGGATGGGCTGTGAAATCCATTTCTGGCCAACAAAACGAGCAACGCCGTGCTTTCAAACCAAATCTATCCTTGATAACGCCGCATTTTCGTCCTCATCGTCGCTGTCCACTTGCTTGGCATCCGCATCCACAAATGTTAGACGGTCACCGTATGAAATACATAACTCATCTCCTCTCCTGACATCCTGCAGCGTTCTATAAACGACGACGCCCTTGGCCACATCGCGCATCCAGCCGACGTTCTGCTGTCTTAGGGAATGGTTAAAAAGGCTCCCAATCCCAAATACCACTGCCTGCGTCTTCCTTGGGACTTTGGAGCCTTCAGCTGGCGGAAGTGGCCAGTTACTGCGTGATATGTCAGGGCATGACGGGCCAATAAAACACGTGCAGGCGATCTTACTATGTGTAATTATAGAGATCTGTCTTCCTGACGTGCTCTTCGTTCTCCTGGGGGTCCAGTATTAGAACTGGGCAGACTTCTAAGATTGTACCACCTGGGATGTCTCTGCCAGCGAAGACACCACGGCCTGTTTCTCGGTCATTTTCACAGCGTGTAGTACGAGGATTCGGGTAAGGGTACCTTTAGGGGTGTCCAAGACAAGCATGAGACCTTCTGTGCGTACAAGCTGCACTCCCCCGGCCTTCTCCTCGTTCTCTTCTTCTATCGACATCGTTGCGTTTGCATCCAATTTTATATATTTCTGATGTCGATTTTCATCATCGCCAAGACGGCCGTATGTATGTATGTGCAGCGCACTGTAATAAATTCCATCTGATAAGATTAGAAAGTAGGGCGGTGAATCACGGCAGAACCCACTGGGAGCTCCCATACGCTTACGGCCAGCTTCCAAACAGACCTCAATCCCCAGAAGTCAATGGCTTTTGACAGCTGAGTCAGAACACCATGGCGCACCAGCGCGCCCCTTCAATGAGCACCGCCGAAGTGCCTAAAGAACCCCACGCTGTCTCCCTCAAAGTCCTCCGGTCCGTACTCCTCCCCCGCTCGCGCAATCCTCATCTAACACAGCCGCAGCCTAACACGCCCCTCCCTCGCGATCCAATACCCCCTCCCTCACCCCTCCCCAACATCCACCCTCGCCCAATCCATC
>JPJZ01001529.1:0-10958 GCA_000750815.1 Pseudogymnoascus sp. VKM F-4516 (FW-969) | reverse complement strand
GGTGGGGATTTGGGGGTTAGGAGGGGTGAGAGGGAGGAGAGTGAGGGGCTGGTGGGGAAGGATGAGGGGAAGAAGGAGGAGAAGAAGGATGATAAGAAGGAGGGGGATGATTGGGATAAATGGTGATGATTTAAGCTATGGTGGGGTAGCTTGGATAGATGAGAATGCGAATTTTTACGTTAAGTGGAATATTCATATGATGATGCGAAGAACGTAGTGGACTGGAAATTTATGACAAGAGTTTATTGCAAAAACAGTGCCTGAAACTCCGAAAACATACCTAAATATCAAATCTCACTCAATCCTGTTGATATAGCCCTTCGACGGAATATGAAACTCCTAGCTACTACGGCCTCACTCCCATCCCCTCTAACAGGACGCCAAACTTGGCTGTCACACATTCACAGGCGCCGCATTACCAGAACCAGCTACGCCAGCCACGCCAGCCACGCCAGTCGCATCTGTCGCATCTGTCGCAACTGTTGCAGCTGTCGGAACTGTCGCAGCTGCCGGAACTGTCGCAGCTGTTGGAACTGTCGAAGCTGTCGTAACTGTCGCAAATTTCACACGGGGCCGTTGTGGAGGTCTGACGCCCAGTGCGTTTTTAATACCATACTTCGCCCTAGCAGGAAGCCCTGCCATCCTCCTCCTCAACCTCTCAAACGTCCGCATATCACTGCGCACCAACAGCCGCCGAATAGTCGGTTCATACATCACCCTCCTCGCATGGACTTCCGGCTCCAACTCCGCCTGCGTGAACTGCTCATAGAACTCCTCTCTCGAAAACATGAACCCTTCTGCCTCTACCCACGGCGACTCCTCTAGGATCTTCAGGACGTCAACTTGCATCACCGTTGGCGTGCGAATGAAGATCTCCTCATCGGGGTTCGACTCCGCTAGTTCCCCAGGGTGAAGGTCATAGATGGGAGCTGGAGGCGCTGCCGGGAGGAGGTTATTCTTCCTGTCGTCCTCGAGGAGGACATCGACGCAGGACAATTTATTATGATAGTCTAACTCGATACCGCGGCTGAGAGCACGAGCCTTCACTATGGATTGGAGGTGATCCAGAGTCATACTGTGGTATTTCGCGGCTGCTACCTGCATGCGTGGCGTGCGGCCGAGTGGTTCATACCAGACCTCCCTTGGCCCCTCGGTTTGCTGGCGGTACCGCTCGTAGACGGGGTTGAACTGCTTCGTGGTGAGGGGGAGGCCGGTGCCGCCGAGAAGTTTGCGGGGTGGCTCGGGGTATATGACTCTGATGTCGGAGTGGTTTACATGCGCGTGAGGTTTTGGCTGGATGGGATGGCGTTGCCATGGTCTTGTGACAATAGGGGCGATTCCGCTTCTTGGTCCGAGTCTGCTGCCGGGGGGGAATGGGGCTTGGGTGCCGCGGGGAATGAAGACATGGTTGGTTTTTAACAGGCCAGTGGCTCTGCCTTCCTTCTCCAGGATAAACCGGGCAAGCTGTGAGGTGGTCTTTCTCTTGGACTTGGAGATGTTGTATTCCTTGCAGCGACGCTTGAGATACTTTCGGCTTTTGTCTCCGTAATAGGCCTGGTGTTTGGTCATGGGCTGGTCCTCGGAATGGATTGTTGGCCGAGCTGTAGACTTTATTGGTATAACTTCATTTGGATCCTCGCCCGCTTCAACTTCCGCCTTCAATATGGCCTCTACGAGTTCATCTCTGCTTGATTTCCATCCCAGCGGAACACCGAATTCTTTGCAGCGTGCTATGAGATCGTTCTTCAGGACTAATTTATACCGATCAGCTCGCTTTTGGCGGGGTTCAGCTGTTGGCAGCGGTTCCAGGCTTTCATATCCCGAGACAAACTGAGTCACGATTTCAAATCCAGGTATGTGGGTTATGGGATCCCCCTTCGTGAGTTTGTCTTGCACCTCTATGGTGGTCCGAATGATGTCGTCTTTCCATGCTTTCCATATGACGTCGATATTCAGGTCTTCGCATATTGCTAAGAGGTCCTTCTTGTTCATCTGTTTATATGCCTTCCACCGCTGCTCCAAGGTCGCCGCCATGTTTGTTTGTGACGTTTTGGAAGACCTATTTGGAAATAGTGTTTAAAGGACAGGACTTTCAGATAAAACTCGGATTGTAACTTTCAAATTCGAAGGCAGAGCAAAATATTAGAAAGAACATCGCGGTTGCGAAATGAGAAATAGCCATGCCAGATACTAGATAGAGGACAAAGAATGGGCTGTCGGTCAATTTGAAAGCAACCCCATAACAAAAAAACACAAAGAAAGACTGAAAGCGGCCATGATTTTACTTGACCCAATTCCATGCCATGTCGCCTTATACTTATATCATGTACTTTGAACTCGAGGCGCGAAGTCATGAATGCTGAAAACGACAAACGACAGAACGCCCCAGCAGACTCGGGAAAATTGCGGGACCTAAAAGCGATAATACCAATTCAAAAGATAGCCTTTCAGAATCAAAGTTCGAAGTATGAATGTCAGAGATCAAATATTTGCGGATTTATTGCAGATGTTTGGCATCGTTGGTGGTGTCTCACGAAACGCCAATTATGATACTACCGTGACATCTTGCGTAATTTGTAGTAAACATATAAACTTATGGCCAACAGCAAATAAATATAATTAATTTCATCACCAAAAATCATAAAACAGAAACTATTTTGTCTTATGTCGCGTTATGGTCAGAAATAATCGGCTTTGGTGAGGATGAGAAATGTAGAATTCCCATCACGTGTTTTTCGCGCTAGCTTATCGGATATGAGAGGCGGCGCACTTATCGCAACTTTTTTTTGCGGAATGGGAAACTACGATCACATACGCTATAATCCAGTCGGCCTCCTCGAGTCCAACCTGCATTTCGCCATGTCTCGACCTGCTCAAACCGGCAGGCGGCATAATGCCCTCGAAAATGATCTCTTAGCGACCGGACCGCTCAAGAACAAGGCGCCGAAGAGAAAATCGAGACACGAAGAGGATGGTGGGGAGAAATTCGTCGATGCGAAGGCGTCGCGCAAAATTCTGAGAATTGGACAGGAGTTAGCGGACGAAGACGAACAGGAACAGGGCAGTGGTGTGGTGAAGAACACAGCTTTTGATTTTGAGTCGAGGCTTGAGGACGACGATTTGTCGGACGACGCGGGGCAGGATGTTGCCGAGGATTGGGGCGACGAGGATGAGATAGTTGAAGAGATAGAACTCGACCCAGAGGATCTGGAAACCTACAGCAAATTCTTCCCTACACAGGAGGATCCATTATTGCGACAAGGTTGGGGCGGCGAGGCGGACGACAATGAAGGTGGAGAGTCGACAAACCTCGCAGATCTGATACTGGAGAAGATTGCAGCGCATGAGGCATCACAGGGTGGACGCGGGGACGCACAGTTTATGAACGGTGCTGTCCCAGACGAGGAATTTGAGATGCCTCCCAAGGTTGTCGAAGTCTACACCAAGTAAGCATACCCAACACTTATTCTACACCACAACTTTGCTAATAGTTTCAGGATCGGCTTCCTCCTTTCTCGCTACAAATCCGGAAAGCTCCCCAAGCCCTTCAAGATCCTCCCTACCGTTCCTCACTGGGAAGAAATTATCCAGCTCACCCGCCCCGACAAATGGACACCAAACGCCTGCTACGAAGCCACCAAGATTTTCGTCTCTTCCACACCCCAAGTTGCCCAGATCTTCATGGAGCACATCATCCTTGAGCGCGTGCGCGAAGATATACAGGAGACTAAGAAGCTCAACGTGCATCTCTTTAAGGCGCTCAAGAAGGGACTGTACAAGCCAGCTGCCTGGTTCAAGGGATTCCTTTTCCCTTTGGTTGGAGGTGGCATGTGCACCCTCAGAGAGGCGCACATTATCTCGGCTGTTCTCGCACGAGTTTCTATCCCAGTGCTTCACTCTGCGGCGGCGTTGAAGGGCCTTTGCGACATCGCGGCGCAGGAGACGTCCCAAGGGACCGAGGGAGGTGGCGCAACAAACATCTTCATCAAGACGCTTCTCGAGAAGAAGTACGCTCTGCCGTTCCAGGTCATTGACGCGTTGGTCTTCCACTTCTTGCGGTTCCGTGGGGATCCTATGCAAACAGGCGGCGATAAGGGTGCGAAGCTGCCTGTTATCTGGCATCAGTGCTTATTGTCGTTTGCGCAGAGGTATAGGAATGATATTACAGAGGATCAACGTGAGGCCTTGTTGGATCTTTTAATAACGAAGGGTCATTCTGCGATTGGGCCGGAGGTGAGGAGGGAATTGCTGGAGGGCAGAGGAAGGGGTGTTGCTATTGAACCTGAGGGACCAGGCAATGGCGGTGATGATACCATGATGATGGATTAGGTGGTTATGAATGCATATTGAATATTCCTAAGAGATATAAGGAATAGTGAGTTTTATGTCTTCCAGTTTATAAGAATTCCCTATTTACCCCTTCGTATGAACTCCCAATAAGACATCTTGAATAGTGTCCAAAAATAGAATTCAAGATGCTTGGCGTTTGAATTGTGGTTCTAGATCTCGATACGGCAATTTTGCCAGCCACGCGCCAAGGCGGTGTATCCATCCTTGATAGGAGAGGAACAATTTGCCCAGATCGTCAAGACATTCGCAATCTGCAAATTCCTCCTTCCTCTTTTCATCTCAGGAATTTGCAATCCGATGATTTATTTACTTCGCTCATGATACCGTTATAAAAAATAACACCCACTGTCGCTACGGTCCATCAGAACCCTTGATCACACCATAACACGAACGACCAACGTATCCGAAACCCTTGCTCGACCTAGATAAGAACGTCAGCCATCACCAAAAAAGATGGTGCTCCCAAGTTACACCGATGCTCGCGGTCATTATGCCGTACTGAGGGAGAAGGTGGACAGCCTACCCTTCCTTCAGCGAACGCGCATACGTGCTATCCAATTCCGCGAGCGTGTTGACAGGTCGGGCCTCTTGGGCAACGCGCGCTTTCGCCTCCTCGCCGCAATTATCACCCTCGCCTTCGTCTGGCTCGTGGCCGGCGTAAGCAGGGCCGCTCCTCCTGCCCCCCCAGCGCCTGCTGCACCGGCAGCACCACCGCCACCACCGCCGCCGCCGAAGCCCGTTCTGCCGCCAATGCCCATGATCCAGATCGCGGATTTATTACGCGAAACCAAGTCCTTGGCCGCCGACGCGCCTGGACCATACGCGAATGGAACCTACTTCGAGTCCGACAGAGTCGCTGTCATCATCGAAGACCGACCGCTCGAGAACCTGATACCCTTGATACTCCACTACTCCGCTGTCCTCGGCCCTGCGTGGCCTGTCGTTCTCTACACCTCCATGCCAGCCATCCAAAACTCCTCCTCCCTTCGCCGCTCCCTCGAGGAGAAGCGTATCATAATCCGCTCCCTCCCAGCGGGCCTCAAGTTCGAGACACACTTCGACGTTACGAAATTCCTGACGCAGCCCTGGTTCTGGGAGCAACTGGCGCCCGCGAAGAACGTCCTCCTTTTCCAGGCCGACGCCATGATCTGCGGTAATGCGCACCTACGCGTGGACGATTTCATGGATTATGACCTTGTTGGCGCGCCGATCCAAGAAGAGAAGTGGCATGGACAAGGGTACAATGGTGGTTTGTCGCTGCGCAATCGCAAGCTGATTCTTGACATCATTGCTACGGATGTGGCGCTGCACCCGTTGGATCCTGAGGCGCCGTTAGATACGGACAGATACGAGGATCAATGGTACTTCATGCGTATGAGAGAGCGCGGGGCAAACCTACCTATCGAGGATGTTGCCAAGACCTTTGCGGTGCAGACGCTGTACTACGAGTTCCCAATTGGATACCATCAACCGGAGAAGTTCCAGGCCGAGAACATGACACTGATTGAGGAGTGGTGTCCCGAAGTGAAGCTAGTAACAAACAAGCTTCTCAAGTGCGAGCCGCCGATCTGTTAAGGAAACTACTACCAGAGCGAATTGGGAAAGGGCGTTTTTGGGCTTATGCTATAGAGACGTATTCGTCAGGAGATACGGACAACGAAGATGGGAAGAATAGAAAGAACACAACTTATGTGACGAACGACTTGACGATGGCGCTTCAACATGATACGCCGCGCTTTACGAAGATCGGGAGAGGCTATATTTCTCTAGACGGGTCACTTCCTATATCTCGGACACACCTACTTTATCATATATTCCCAGCGCTACGGATTTTCTTCAATCAGGAAGGCGCGAATGCCATGGCGCTATACCAAAGGCTTGGCGCTACCCCTTTCGCTCTTGCCCAACACGAAGGCTTCTACAAGTGGTCTTATTATCACCCCGAGGATAAGCATGTGGGAAGAGTTCTGTCTTACCCCACAGTCTTACGGCTTGGCTTGGATGACTCAACAAGGAGGGGGCGCCATGCTATACGCCGGGGGCATGTATACTCCGTACTGCTTTTGCTGCCCTGGTACATTCCCCTTTTGTTCCTGGACGGTTGACCCCTATTGCCACGGTCGGTGAGCGCATAATCTCGTGGTGTTGATGCTAGTCTATCTAGCTGTCAAAGTCTGGTGATTTCGTGGCAGTCCATTTGGAAATGAATCATGTATATTAGGCGTCTCAAGCTCTTATTCTCTTTTGGATTTCTTCTGTTTTTCATTGTATCATAGCAAACTACGTGGCCAATACACCGCGATATCTGTACCTTTTAAATATCACTTTTTACAATACCTTTTCACTCTCAGCCATCCAACAGTTTCTATTACTTGTTGACTTACTCTTCGCTCTTCTCGCCACCACGTGTCGTAGAGTCTTCAACCCACTTCTGTGTCTTCTGGATCCCAGGATCATTCCTCTGGCTATAATGGCTCCGTTTAGGCACTATGGACGGACGATGGCCTCCAGCACTGCCAGAATCCTGAGCCGCATGAACTTCGTGCCGCCCACTCCATCATCGCCGAGCTCTGAGCAGCAAGACCTGGTTTTATCACCTGATACCACACCACAGGTATCTTCATCTTCACCAGCTGATCCGGAACGTATCTCCACCACACCTTCGTCGCCTCAGGCCCCCGATGTGCCGCCTGGCTCATCACTAGCATCACCAGATCACCCACTTCATGAACCATCTAATGCTCGGGCTGAGAATGCATATGATCCTATTGGGGCAGCAAGGACCGCCGGGCTAGGCATAGATAATGCTTCGAACGGCCAAAGTGCCGTCCATGCCACAGGTCATGAGGCTTTGGCCCCTCGATCCTTCGCCACAGAGCAGGATACTTCATCTTTGCAATCTTACCAAGATCGTAACGCCATAGCGATCGACTTCGGGGACGACGACGAGTACATTCCCAACGTCTCCGAGGGCGGTGGCGAGAATCGTTCCACTGCCTCCAATGGCGGTGGCCAGGATTCTCCCGCTGCCTCCAACTGCGACGGCCAGAATTCTCCCGCTGGATCCAATGACGATGGCGAGAATTCTCCTAATCGGCGGCCTTACTCTGACTTCTCCGCCATCCCCCCCAGCTTTGCAGCTGCACCAGAATTCCAGCCCATGGAAACAAGCCCAGTATTTAACCCCGTGGACCAAGAGATTGGTTCGATCCCGGCGGCATCCGTGCAATTAAACCCCACAGCACCGGCATTTGTGTATCAGCCTAGCCACGACTATACACAAGGCGCAGCTACAGGAGCCGACCAGAGAGATCTCCACCCTCAGGCTTCAGGTGCCCCAGTCGTTGCAACCCGGCTGCCAATCGAGGCTTCAAGCGCCCCGGTCTCTGAGCCTCAGACGGCAAAAGTAAAGCTGCGCGAGAAACCATTCCATCCGAACAAAATCAGAAAGATCCAAAAGCGGCAGGCGGCCGAAGAGGCCTTAAATCGAGGCCTGGCTAATGACGGTGTTGGGCAGAACGAGATTGCGGCTGCTCAATCACAGGAGCCACAGAACGACACTGTATCTCATACGCCATCAATGGGCCCATGCGAGCGAGCTCGGTCAAATGAGTTTTGGCCAACTACTGGGTCATCAGGGGGGCAGTCCGATTCGGGCTATTTTACGGCACCTAGCACATCTAATAGCTCCCCTGAGCGCCCAATAGCTTGCGGGAGCTTGACCGAAGATTCAGCTGCTGGGCCTTCGTCCTCGGCGCCTAGGAGCGGCAGCGGCCGTCCTGAATTTGTAGCCGCTGGTCCATACAGGCCCCCAAATACCTGGGGCAGACCACCCAGGGCCTCAGCTGCTACAGACGCCGAGCTAACAATCCCACCTACGCCTGCCTCCAGCCAGCCATACGGAATCGAAGACACTGCCGGCCCATCAAATTCCATGGCGTTTCTAGATGCCCCTGGGTCATCTAGGACACCGAGGGCACCGAATGCATCAACTGGTGCAGTAAGGACGAATACGCAGGCTGCAAGTCCACCGCGCGAACCACCTTCACCGACCACTGGCACGGCCGGCGCGCCTGTATTGGCTACCAGGCGTGACAGGGGGCGTGTGGAATCCAGGACGTGGCGCCAATCGCCACCAACGCCATCGTCGCGGGATTCAACGTCTGCTGCCGAAAGCTCGACAGCTGTGTCTCGGTCACCTACGGACGCGGCTACCCACACGAGCGCCGGCGACAGTGCTGCAGATGCCAGTCTGTTGACCGAAGGTAGTAGTGCGCAAGTGGAGCCTGCAGGGCTCGGCGACCAGGAGTCGACATCGCCAGCTCAGCCGCCTACTCCACAGCCGACCCAGATGAGCGCCAGCCAGGGAGCTGCGAATGCTGGACCCTCGAACATGGGCAGCAGGGCACTGGCTATGCGCACGGGGAGTAACTGGCATTATGAGAGATATAGGGCACAGAGGGGACATAGCAGGAGGGCTGAGGCGGCGGGTAGGAGGTGGGGACGAGGTGGTTGGGGGTTTGGCAAGTGAGAAATAAATTGAATATGCAGCGGACGTGGACGTCACTTCTCACGCGGAAGATAGGTCTGGAAAGATGGTCTTGAAAGTCAATTTTTTGTAGAAATGGAAAGTTTGTTTTTGATAGGGTAGAGCAGAGTTCGCCAGAATTCATTTGGTTTTATGTTAAACTGCAGAAAATGGAATTCATTTTTTAATTCTCAAAACACACTAAAAACAAATACTTGAAAAGCAGCGCATTGTGGCTAACTGCTCGGAATACTTGTCGTATTTGAAGTTATTACTGATGCAGGCTTACTGTCTAGATGGCCTCTGACTGGTTGCATGGCATGCAGTTATTTCACATTTCCGATTGGTCAGTGCCAGATTAGGACGTCGGTGAACAACGTGAGGCTGAGACCTAGGCGGCGTCGACGTGGACCACCACACCTTGCTAAGATTTCATACGCCTATTTTTACTATATGAACCTTAATCCCCAGCGAATTTTTAAAAATGATTCTCTTGCTCATTCAGAAACCATTTTCAAATTTCCAGTAAATTTCCAAGATGTCTGATCCAATTTGTTTGGCGCCAAAATCTTCATTCTCAGTGCTCACTTTCCCCACGAATCATCAAAAAGTGCGACCAAGGAGGGCCAAGTTTAACCCAACTCGCCGAAATGAAGTGGCAGTTGTTCGCAAGAAAGGATGCTGCCTGCGGTGCCGTCTTTTGAAGATCAAAGTAACTATACATATCATCGTGCTGTCTTTTGGGGTGGATACTGATTGAATATGATATAGTGCTCAGGCAATGACCCTTGCGAAACTTGTATCAAGCTTCGACAGACAATGGAATACCAATTAGAGAGTAAGTCTCTGCGATTTTCGGAGTGCATTCGCACTAGGATCAAGGATATAAATATTTTTGGTTCAAGTGAGTAACAAGTTCTGATCGTACCACATGTATTCTTGCTTACTTTGGAGCTTAGATTTTAACAGCACCGACGACCTGTACCACCCCCTTAATTTGGTTCGATTTAGCACCCAGCTTAAGTGGATCATGGGGAGTCTTGACGCCGGGAGAGTGTCCTGGCAAGATAACCTCATACCAACCGAAGTTGATGATCAAATTTATATGGTGTTCTACCGAGGATTTACAAAGGTTTTCAGAGACAATATCCCACCCGAAATCACCAGAGATTTCCAGACTATGCTATTGTCTTTCGCAATTCTGCCTTGCCAAGCGTCTACCACAGGGAACTTGGAATTCAACCGGGCCATCAAACAAGCCGGTATCCGTGCTAGCCAGCGGCTGCTCGAAAGGCTCGACCACCTTCTGAGCTCCCTATACAATGGAAAGGTTTCTACAACTGTGCCGATAACCGTTGTTGCCGAAGCCCACTTTATACTTCTATACGGAACACTTCTCGCAATATACTACGCGACGGATCCTGGTTCATCGCAGTCGTTTAACATTCTAGATTCCGAAACTGGGTCCTATCGGCCGTCAACCCTGTGGAATGCTATGAGGGAGCATCTATACTCGATGCTTGCACATCACCTCGTATTCCTCGGAAGTCGCCTTGATTTGGCCTTCTCAAGTCTGGAACGCCCGATATCGCTGCAAGCCTCCAAACTACCGGTTAAAGCCCCGCCGCTTTTTGTGACATTTAACATGACCCAAAGCAAAAGAGCTGCTCAAAAGACTACTGATCAACGACATATTTATATTTATCGGAGCTGTCGCTATAGCGCTTCCCAGGGGTGTTTTTTTCTCGGGGCTGTCGCTATGGTGCGTCCCAGAAGTGTTGGTATCGCGGAGACAACTATGAAACCCACAATTTTATAAGGTGCAAAGAAAGGGAGATAGGGCGTAATTCAAATTAATCCTGTTAATTCTTATATGTTGGGTATATTTAAGTTTTAATATATTAATAATATATCACCTTTCCCCGTTCCATATTCCCAGTTCTTCAATTTCCCCAATCCCCCCTCCTTATCCAACAAGAACACCATACTCGCTCTTCCTCCCTCCTCCCTCCCCTCCCACAACCCTATGCGCCACCCTCGCCCTATTCCTAACCACAATCTTCTCCCCCCCCACCACCCT
>JPJZ01001528.1:0-10886 GCA_000750815.1 Pseudogymnoascus sp. VKM F-4516 (FW-969) | reverse complement strand
CTCCTCCCCCCTCCTCATCTCCACGCACAAGCAACTAACACCCCCCAGACCCTAACAGTAGCCTACCATACCACGCAACGACACATCAACATCCGCCGCGAAACCCGCGAAACCATCTCCATCTTCTCCCTCGCGTCCTTCACCAGCATGGCCGCTTTACTGATCCAACTCCACCTGTCGAGGGTGAATACCATGCCTGTGCCGCCTATCTTTCAGCTCTTGGGCGCGGCGTGGGAGTTGGGGAAGAAGGTGCTTAGGAGGTCGGGGTTGGGGCCTGTGGGGAGGGAGTTATAGTTGTAGGGATAAGAGGGGGTGTACTATTATTCCGAGAATTGAGGGGAGGGAAGAGAGGAGGGAGGTTGAGAATGGGCAGCAGGCAGCGGGGCTGTAGATATGGTCGACGAGCGTGGGATTGTACTAGAATCAACGCTGTGGGTTTTTGAGATGCGATTTTGAGACGATTAGCGAAATCTTTTTATATTTCCGGGAGCATTATGGGACTCCTGGACTGGTTTGTGGGAAGAAGGTACGAATAATAATAGAAACATTCACAAGTCTCGGTCAGAGGTTGGGAAGTTTTGAAAGGGAAGAGAGGTACGAATAATATATTCAGTCAAGCCACAGTCACAGTCACGTTGCAAAGTCATTGGGAACAGTAAAAGTAGTGAAACCATATTGTATATTTGCCAAACCATCACCAAGGGTTCTCGTCATCATTGAGGGCAGTCAAAAAACCCCCACCAATGGTCTATCCGAATGGTCTCTCTGATGAAGTGTTGCAAAAGCAAAAAAAGGTCAACAATCAGAAGAATCAATCGCTTTCTCCGGAAAGCTCAAAGCCAGTGTGTAAGTTATGCCATCTTGTAATTCTTTTCAAAAGAATAACGGGTATCATCCAACGCCTCCCACATCGCCCCAAACGCAATACGACGGATCAAGCCATTCCTTGAGGGAATGGCAGGCAAGAAGTAAACCTTGAAGTGGCTAGCGGTACTTCCGTCGGCGATCTTCGCAACGGTGGGACAGAGAGGGGTTGGGATATATGGGCTTAGAAACCGTGGACCTTTTTGATATGTTAGTATATTGGTGGCAAAAACAGAAGTAAAGTCGAAGTTAGCTTACCTTGATGGTCTTGACATCAAGCTCCAGCCCTTCCTTCTTGTCGGTGAGGAATTCCTGCACATCCTTGCGCTGGTCTCCCTGGAGCTGGATCACCTCTCCCATCTCATTGTCCGTGACAATGGTGCCATTGCAAGCTAGTGACAATGTTAGCTATGAAGTCACGCCACGGCGGGGTAAAAATCGTCGCCGACGACGACGAGGGCAAGAACTCACCGAACTTCTTCTTGATGACCTTGAGGATCTTCTTCTGGTCAAACTTCTTGGGCAGTCCCTGAACTGTAGTCAGAGTTTTACGACCATTGCGCTCTGTGGCAAACGGATGTTAGCATATTGTCCCGATGATGCAAGTGGGGGAGGGGTCTTGGCTTGTGCAACGCCGGTGGCGAAGTGCACTCAAAAGCTTCAAGATTATGAAGGGGAGGGACGTACGCTGAATACGAATGTGAATGTAATTCTGCGACTGTTTGGTCTCTCCTGTGTCTTCGTCTGCCTCGGCGAAGGGGTCTGCATAAAGGTTAGCCCTATTATTTCAAGACATCATGCACGACGTGTGGCTTTCTGGTTCTAAAACAACTCGAGGGCGAGTCGTAGTGTAGAAAGCACACGACGATGCAGTATGAACTTACCAAAGGTCTTGAGATTTTCGATTGACATAAACTCGAGTGTTCCTGGGTAGCCTTGGGTTGGTGTCTTGGTGGTGGGGTTGTCAAGTATGTGGTTTTGCTGTAAGCGTTTGCTCAGAGACGAGAGTTCTTTACTGAAAGGATAGAGAGGTTGTAACTGATTTAAGTAGAGTAGAGGAGAGTGTTTGTATGTGAATGTGAGTGTGAACGTGAGTGTTTCGATCGGTGGACTGTTGTAGAGGAAGAAGGAAGAGTAATACAGGTTGAAGGAAGATGGAGGAGGCGCGGGGCTTTGTGCAAGAACCGGTGCCTCAGTAGAAGCCCCCACTAAACCTTATTGAGGTTAGCGACTGCCTTTTTCGGTATGAGTCGCCTGAGTCACGTGAGAGCTGAACTGGACGTAACAACCAACAAAGCCCAACTAACCAACACAACGAAGAGAGTACCACAGCATTTTGTATGTAGTGTACGTACTTTTAGTAATGCGACATGCAAACATGCAAACATGCACCAAAAGCAACGAAAGAGGGGACTATCGGGGCACAATAAGCAACGTCAAGCATGTTAGGAGCACTCGGCGGGAATTTAGTCCACCCATCCCACTCCTCCTCCCCTGCACCTCCAGTACAAAAATGGCGCCTTATCGCAAGCTATCTTTCCCAAATCACCACAAGCCTCAAATCGTCGTTGGGGTTGGGGACATGATACGATTCTGACCGTAGTTCGCATGTAGTCATGTGTGATGCTTAGTAATAGGGTTGGGCCACTCATGGGGGCGGGATTGCCGATTGCCACAAGGACCTGGCCCGATGACAGGTTCGCCACGATGCGCATTACTAGTATGAGTACGGGGGGACATGGCTTTGAGGCTGCACATTTGGAATACAAGCTTTGACGGACTCAAAGCAAGGCACTGGTTAGGCTGTGCAGATAGGCATGATGGACTAGTAGGCATGGCTAAATTTTTGTAGGGCAGAATAAAGGAGCAGATATCATGGACCCCTAATATGATTCATTAAACGGCAGTGACGGCAGTGACTCGCCGGAGAAGTCTCCGGCTGGGAGTGAGTGCTTCAAGGTGACTCCTCTTTATTCACGTGAACTGAACTGTATGCCGGAAACCGACGCATAGGGTATGATGAGTTTCAAACTGAATTTACACTCATAACAGTATCCTGAATCTAGCTTTTGATGTCCCTCCGCTGAAACCGATTCAAGCCCCCGCCCAATAAATCCGCAGTGTTTCTCTCCTCGTCGTACAAACTTCCGTTCCGCTCCACTAACAGCGGCAAAGGACAACCGAGACTGTCTCCGTAGCCGGTGCCACAGAGACATCCGACAGTGGCCAGGTAGTAATATTGGTAGATCCGCGCCGTTTGTTGCTAATTCTCCAAAAGGGGTGGGTAAATATATATGCAGTAAAGTACATGATTATGCTCGTAGGTCCGCCGTCAATGTGTTGTATAGTTCCGCCGCGCAGTTTACGACGATGGAGGTGGTGCTGACGCGCCTGAGGTTGGTGGGGGCGGTAAGAACATTGGGAGGTAAGTCTGTGGTTTGTCAGTTAATAGCTTCTCTGGTCTTGGGATGGAGTAATACGTACGACAATAAGCGACAAGACTATATTGGAGAAAGGCACAGGGTCAGTTTATAAGACAGTAGTTTCTGGCATCAATAGACTTACAGGACATTCCAACACCCATGTATGCCGGTTGCGAAGCAGCAGCCTTGCTGTCCGGGTTCTCAGAAAGCCAGTTCTGAACCGCGATAACGACGGAGGCCCTGCGCGGTGGTCAGTAGCCGCCTCCTCGGATCCGTCGGGGGCGATCATACCATCCAATGTACTTGTTCCTGGTGAACATGGCAGCCATTGGCACGGTGCTGCTCAGAGTGCTTCCGATATCTCCCAGGCCGCCCTCCTTCGGGGCCGGCTGCTGGTAGGGGATGACTGAGCGATTGAAGTTAGGAGCTGCGCAACGGCGTGTTGTGGGGATGGAAGAGGAAACTTACTCAGCTCCTCCCTGCGCATGTCCTTCCTGGCTGACATTTTTGAAAGTGTGTTAGAGCAAGTGCGTGGAATTGTCAAATGGTGGCAGTCGTCACTGGGAAGCTGTGGTCACGTCTCTTGTCCCCAGCGGAAGTTGTGCAGTCCGATGATCCCCAGATTCGGAGACACAGTAGGCCCGTCTGGGTTAGGGTGGATTCACCAAAGTCATGTCAGCAACAGATAAGGTGGCGATTAGGCTATATATACATCACAGTCTGTTGGTAACTGGAACTACGACTATTCTCAGCTGGGTACTTTCAATAATAGTACTGAGTAAGCCAACAATAAAAGGCTGAACGGGAACAAGCATGGGAAAATGTATATAGTGGTGTAAGGGGTAAGTGGTAAAATCTGTAAGAGCTCATAGTATTTCAATATTAATGCTACCGAGTGAGGTGAGTGCAGTACGTAGTTGGTTTTGGAGTGTAAATTGTCCGAAACAGCGACAACAACAGGGCGGGCCTATCTACCCGCAGAAACAGAAACAGTGTAATCTCAGACGATCTCACCCCCCCAAATATAAGACCAGACCGTATAGAGGGCAAATCTCGGTCTTACCCGCTTCTCCCGATGCACGTAAGTTGTTCGGGAACCCTTGTTGGAATAGACCGAAAAGAGGAAGGCACACACTACAATATTACTCCAGACAGGTAAGTGGTAAAATGGTACGTATATAATATATTAGTGAGTGTGTGGGTGGTGATGGGTAATGGGTGATGGGTAATGGGTGATGGGTGATGGGTGATGGGTGATGTGATGGGTGATGTTGATGTTCCCGCGGAAAGAACGTGCCCGTGCCCGTGCCTCATGTCCTCTACGTCTCATCTCATACTGTACTGTACAGTACTAAGTATATACCGGAGATCAATATATTGGCACCATGTCACTGTTGAATGGAGTTAGTACGGTTCACTTGTGCACGCGATAACGGAGCTACAGTATATTGCAGTACATTACTGACAGGACTGTATACTCACAAGTGGCTGTTCGTGCCTATATGCCGTGGATATAAGTAATATACCTCCGTATAATCTCTATATAGCTATATATTCTATCCTCATATATAGAATACATAGAATACATAGAATTCATAGAATATGCCAAACGGGGGAGTGAGTGAGTGACAGTGCATGCAATGGATCCTGCACCTGCGTGTGGTTCACCCCGTGTCCCACCCATCCGCGTATCTTTTCTTCCACGCTGGTTCCCTTATGGTGCGTGCAGTACTTTGATAAAAGATAGACGATAAAATATAGATAAAATATAGATAAAAGTAATCAGTGGCCTCCCACATAAATCCATAATACTACCCATTACAGTAATAACCCACTAGCAATCCAACCAACATTAGCCCCAAACGGCAAGTACGGGCTGTGCACCCACCCATTTTAGCGTCAATTCCCCCAGTATACCCATCCGCGCACCCATCGGCCCTCCCCCAGCTCAAACTTATTCCCGCCCAATCGTCCACTGTCTTGAATCCCCAGTAAACTTGTGAATAGAAAAGCTCTCTCTATATACTCTTGTTACCCAACCCCAATAATCAAACATCACATAACATAATACACACTCTAATTGCTCCCCCAACGCTCCAAAACGCCTCCCGATTTGACAACTTTCCAGTTGTTAAATCTCCCCCAATCAGACACTAAGCCTCGGGGATCGCTCCAGAGCGGAAGACCCCCCACACTTCCGGGGCCCTTGCGCCTTACGCTATTGTCGTGGCCGCCATCTTCGGAATCATCATCTCCAAAACAGCCGCCACATATCCCCCCATTCCACCACAACAACGCATGCGACGCCCTCGGGACATTTCGCACTCGACAAGACACCCCCGGCCATTTATGTGATCCCAAAAACCGCATCAATTACAGGCATGGCGCATCACGTACAGCCTCCGCGATGAGCACTCGACCACCGCAGCCCGGCCCGCGCCCGCCCCAGCGCTCGCTGAGCGGCACGGGCATGTTGCAGAGGCAAGCGCAGCAGCGGAGCCATCTCCAGCAGTCCCAGCAGCCGTCGCCGTCGCCGGGGAGGACGAGCGACAGTGGTGTGGAAGCGATAGCAGCCGATGGCGCGGAGACGGCGTCCCCGCGACTCGAGCCGTCGAAGCCGGGAGGTTCGATGGTCAGGGTCGAGGGGCTGCCGGCGCAGAAACAAAATATAATTAGCATGGAATCACCGACGCAGGCGGGTGCGGCAGGCGCGGTTCTGCCGCTCCCTCAGCGAAGGAGACCGAGGTTCCCGTTTAGGCGTCATGAGGCTCAGTCAGATGCGCCGAAGCAGGTCGGATCGCCTCAAAAGAGTTCGGCGAAGTTACCATTACCAATGCCTGCAAGGCCTGGCCGAAGCGGTGTATCCCATGTACGAAAACAAGCGCAGGAAGGAGGGAACTCGCCGAAGAAGGAGACCCGTCCAAAGCCATACGTGTTGGAGGCACCTCCAGACGCGCCCAGTTACCCTTCAAACGGTATGTATTCAGTCCCGGTTGACATAGACTTTACTGACATAGATAGGGCATTTGGACTACTTCCCCTGGACGGGAACCCACGATGAAGACAGCTTCAACGATAATGTAATTCGACAAGGCTATTTCGATAAACCTCTAACAGGCCAGAACGAGGCAGCGTCTGCAAAACAACAATTATACCCCTCACTACGACAGAAGAATGGTCTACAAACCCTCGGGTCTTTATTCGCGCATGTTCTGGGGCAGCGGAGGCAGCATTCCCAAATTACCGCTGCGCCATCGTTCAAGCCACCTCCTCGAGTCACCCTGACAGATACAAAGAGGGAAACTTGGTTACGAGATCTGGCGAATCCATTGATACCACTACGTCGCCTCAGCAGGACTATTCCACACGGCATCAAGAATAAGGTGCTTTTGGAACAATGCACGAGGAAAAATGTGCCGACTGAAAGGGCGGTGTGGCTTGCTAAATGTGTGGGGGCAAACGAAATCAGGGCCTCCAAGAGGAAGGGAGTGCCTGGTGCCCTCACAATGGGTGGCGAGTCGAAGTGGATTCGGGATTGGACTGTATGTGTAGAGCAATTTGTCGATGGTGTTGTCACAGCTGGTGGGGACAAGGACTGGAAGTCAAAGGTCCTCTATTCGTAAGTCCACATACTCTTATCCCAAGCTCATGCTAACCACTTGACAGTATTCGACTCTCCGCGCATCTGTATTCGGAACAACTACTGGATACTGAACACTATCTGGATTGGCTCCTGTCGTCGTTAGAAAGCACTCCCTTAACGAGGCTACCAATCTGGTTATTAATAACCGAAGTGTATTGGGCCGATATACTACGGTATCGTAAATCTGGCCGGCGACTTGTAGGGGCACTATGCTCCAATCTCCAAGATGTGCGTATACCTCGAATTGTTCATGTTTCTCTACTAACATAGGCGCAGGCACATGAAAGCCCCGATCGAGACTTATTATTACCCCTGATAGAGCGAGTGGGAAATATCCTCACCGCGACTATCAGAACAAACCCCGAAAATTTTATCGCCTTGACGAACTGGCCAAAGTACAGTGATACCTTACTGGCGTGTAATTCGTCCAGCGAGCCAGCCGAAGCCCAAATTTTCGATGCAATTAGCCGCCGCAATGCTCGTCTCAAATCCAGAGCTTCCAACTGCGACGAAACCCAGGGTTCACGGCGTCGGGTTATCGACCTTCTCGACGCCTCCTTGTCGGTCCAATTCTCCCCGGACCTGTCAAGGGAATGCTGGAAAGCGATGAGAGATCGAGCACTATTAGTGCAGACTCTCTTCGATTGGGCGACATCTTGTGCTCGCCCAAGTCTTATGAAGACGTTTGTTGCCGCCCGCCTTATGAGGACGTGGAGCCGACACGGGATTGATGTTGACGAGTCGGTCTTGAACTACTTGACCTTCCGAAGCAATGCTCCTGGTGTCTCCAGCAGCTGTGTGTACCATCTAGTCTCCGAGCTGGCAAGGTCTGGCCACTTCTCTGTCTCGAAATACATCCAGTGGGTAATTGCTCGAGGTGGCCTCCACGGATCCAAGGATGTGGCTCCAGACGGACCATGCGTCACAAGATTACTTGCAGAGTTGCCCGTACACGATCTCCCCGAAAGCCTACTCAGGATCCGCAAGACGCTACTTAATCGTGCTTCATTTCATGTCGACGATGAAACTGAGACTATCGACAATATGTCTCTCGCCTTTGAGCGCTGCAGCCCAAACCTATATGGCAAAGCGCCATCTGACCCTGAGGCTCCAACGACAGCAGATGTCGTCCAGAACATTACACACCTCAGCCGCACTGTCAAGGCAGAACTAGGATTGCGACTGCGGAAACAAATCAATCTCCGCATGACCAAGGCGTCGCCTTCTGACATGGGAGAATGGAAAACAGATCCAGAATACGAAACTGCAACAACAGTCACCGTTGCAGATTTCAACTTTACCCGGGCCGTTTTAGAAGCCACCGAAGACCTGTCAATGCTCGCTGATATCCTCAAGCTTGTCTCGACTACCAGCAGTACTCAGATTTTGGCTTCCATCGCAGACACGCTCAACATGCACCGACTCACTTTCTCGGCGATTGGAGCACTCAATGACCTCTTCGACACGCTTGTTGCGCGCCAATGCAGCCTGGGAGTAGTCCAGGGCCCTGATTCCGTGGCCCTACTTCACTCTCTATGCGCGCTATCTGCGACTATCCCGGATGCTACAAATGTACACGTGCAGCTATCACGAGATGTTGCTCGTAGCGTTCGCAGGTCCGCGGTTGATGCTTGCTCTCCCGTCTCGGATCATGTAGCCGAGGCGTTGCAGAAATCCGATGGTGATATTTCCGATGAGGTTGATAAGCTGCTATCCAGCGGCACTTCTATGGATGCACCTACATTGAAACGGCTCTTTCAAGTGCTCATTGGTCAAATGGAAGCATCGTGGGCGAAGTCCGATTGTGGTTTACAGAAACTTGGTCCAATACTCGAGCGCCTTCGAACCTTTGATACGAAGCAATTCGACAATCTCCTCAGTCCTTGGGTTGGGCAGACGATCCTAAAGACTGATAGGCCCAACTTAAGCCGTGTGCTTGGTCCGCTGATAAGTGCAGGCTGCCTCTCTTTCAAAGACGTTTTGAAGGCGTCTGTCTCGAGCGTACAAAAAACAAGGGATGATGGCGACAAGCCCATGACGAGTCGCATTGCTTTTGAAAGTCTTTCCCTGGTCCTGAATACGTATCGCGATAACGACATCATGTGTATTGAGGACGCTTACACGTTGAATATCAAACGAACCCAAGCCCAATTCAAGGACCACTTGGCCATTTTGAACATCGCACGCATCGCCATTGAGCTCTCGGAGCCATCTGTCGATAACAGCGACGTTACAATAAACTTATTGTGCCAGGGAGATGCTTTCCGGCGGTTCTTACAGCGGCTCGTTCTTACCGAGTTTGACTGTGTTCTGAAAGAATTCGTCGCGCCGCTGGCCAAGTCGCAGGACATTCATGTTATATATTGTCTCCGGGCTATTCTTCGTGGTCTTTTAGACCTCAAGACAACCACCACGGGACCAGAAGATTTAGTTGTGGCAAGGCGCATAGAGGTAATCTTCGGCGTGGCATCAGATCTCACACTACCATTTTGCCAGCTCGCACTACGGTCTCTATCAGCCTCCGAGGTGCCCGGCTCAAACAGCGAAGGCGCAGATACATCCCGCCTCGAAGCCTACGAGCGAGCAGTCGACACCGCCCTCGCCAACGAAAACCCAACCTGGACCAAAATCCTCCCCACCCTCGACCCCCAAATCGCCCAACACCTCTGCGAACGCGCCGAGCGCTCCCTCCTCGACGCAATCCCCGCCTTCAAACCCCAAGAAGGCACCCCACCCCCACCCATCCACGACGCCGAAGCGCTCGCAAAACGAATGCTCTTCGTCATCTCCGCGACAGCCTATAGCACGCGCAACCCAAATCACACCACCGCCCTCGAAATCGGGGAGAAGTTGAATAACCTCGCCCACGCCCTTTCGCAACCTTATTCCCCTGACACGGCCGTGTACGCACAGACGACGATCTGGCTTCCTATAATGCTCGAATTCATCACCACGCACGCCTCGACACTATCTCCATCCCGCCCCGCGACCGATCTGCGCGCGCGCATCCTCCTCGCGCTGTCTGCGCTACTGCTAGCGCTACACGCGCATGTCGGCACACACGAGCTAGCCGAGCACGTCCTAGACGTCTCGCTCTTGCTCGTGGACGAACTCCCCGACGACGCACGCGCGCAGTGCGGACGCTTCCTCGCTGATCGGGGGAAACCTGGGGGAGAAGCCGTGGTTGGTGATCCGGGGTTGCGGTATGTGTTTGGCCTTGAAACAGCCGCGGACAATGGGGGCTTGATGTTAAGTCAACGGGGGAAGATGGAGGGGTTCGTGGTGCGGAGGTGGGAGAATCTGAGTGAGCCCACGCCGATGGTGGGGGAGAATGATGCGGCGTTGAGTTTGAGTTTGTTTCAGGCGAGGAGGGTGTAACGACGCCCGCCCCCCTTTACCGTCCGCCTACCGGTGGTGTTTGAGTACTTGGTTGTACTAACTGCTGGATACTGTGTTTCTTTTGTTTATATATATATAACTTTGTGTTCGTTGTTGGTGGTGGTTGAGCTGCTGGTATCAGTGGGAATGTTGTATGGGAAATTGCGGGTATTTGGCATAGCGACGGTGATGATGGATATGATACGTACGATACGATAGAAGAAAGGTTTAATGACAACATTATACTTGGCTTGAAGCCGGGTTTGAAAACACAATATATTAAGATATTAAGACTCGTACTGAGTGGGAAATTCATACTGTGCTTTGATTAAATTTGACATGGTAACTGTGACTGATGGGGAAGAGTCATAGATAAACATGGAAAACATTTTTGGTCGATAGACAAATCAATCGTACTAGACATACAAGTTCGTCCTATCGTACAGAAACCGACTCCGGGTGAAATAAGAGCTGCAAGACGAAGATCCCCTCTCTCTCTCCTTTTCTCTCAAAGTTAACGACCATAAAACCACCATCAAATTATCATCCATCATCACATCTCCCCCACTTTCCCCCAC
>JPJZ01001527.1:0-10876 GCA_000750815.1 Pseudogymnoascus sp. VKM F-4516 (FW-969) | reverse complement strand
CCGGAGGGAGGCGCGTTTGCGCGGTTGGTAGGCGTGGACTGGCATGGTGTGTGGAGGAGAATGCGAAGGGAGGGGTGAGTTGGATTAGATTCGTAACATCGGATGTGGCGAGGCTTTTTGGGTCGCGGTGGTGTGGCTCGTTGCTGGTGGGGATTGAGCATGCGCCGCGCCTTTCCTGGCGAGAGGAGGCTGGCGACGAGGTTTGATGGGTTGTGTGCGGGGCTGAGATTCGTTATAGCCCGTCCATGAGGTTCTCTCGAGAGATTGGCGTCGTGCTGTGGAGGGTTTTGTAGAGGTTGAAGAGTTAAATTATCGAGATAGGAGCGCAACCGTTTGTAGATTGGCAGCCCCAGCACTCATCAATCTGGGTACCACCTGCCAAGCCCCTGAAACCCAAGCGGGATTAACTTAGCCGCTTCACGTTGCGCCATCCTAGTCCAACGTGGTATAAAGCAACATCAATTGTCTGACAAGGCTGTGTTGTTTCTTATTTTGTTTGTTTTTGAGGTGATGCAAGACTTGATGACGATGTTTTATGTTTACTTTTCTAGAAAAGTCGATATGTGACGGGGATGCACCCCGGCAATATGCATTATCATAACCTCGAAAAGAGCCTCTTGCATTGGAGCTATCCACGCTAATTACTGACTTGGGTTACACAGTCTACTGCAGAATCATTCTTTTATATTTAGAATTATATCTATCCAATTTATGGCTTTTCATTTCCAGAAGATCTCTCCTCCAGAGACTTCATAATGACCTCCACGATCCACACAAGCGTGGTCTCCATGTCCACATCAGGGCCTTGCTGCGCTTGTGCATGAATACCCGTCTCCTTCAAGACATCCTCTTTGAGCTTCCCCTCCACATCTCCATTCTCAAACATCCATGCATGGTCCTCAACATAGTTGGGCCATACGATCTTATCGACATACCCCGGTGGATCAGCCCACCAACCCTCAATCGTCGCATACCCCGTCCTTGCCTCCCTTCTCGCCTTGGCCTTCTCATACCCAACACGTAGGAACAATTTGATATCTATATGCGGCTGGATCTGTGCCATAGACGGTGCATACAGGAGGAAGCCATCGAAGATGCAAAGACGGACGGTCGACGCAGACGAGGTGAGTATCCCATGCCCCGGCCTACCCGGCTGTGTCCATGCAGCAACTCTACCCTTGAGGCCCGCAATCGCAGCGTCTGAGACGGGGCACTGGCCCACGTCGTTGCGGTCTTCTTTGGAGTCGAATTGCGGCTGGGCACCGTTCAGAGGGGGTTCGGGACGTGAACGGAGCTTGTAGGAGGGGGGACCTACGGGGAAGGTGCCGTGGTCTTGGATGTGGCTTAGAGAGGATTTGATGTCGGGGATTGAGAGGGCTTCGGCGCAGTCCCAGTCAAGGAGGCCGTTCTTCGTTGGTAGCCTTGGATTTGAGTATATTAGCTCTGGAGGAAGTAAAATGAGATAAATAAGAGGGTGTAAAAGGTGAGTCATAGACTTGTTCAGAGGGTGTATAGCAGAACTCACTCTTTCTCTTCTCTGTAAAAGTCATCTTCGTGTAATATGAAGCTGTTTGGGAAGATATCGCGCAAAAGTCGCGCCAAGGTTGTCTTTCCAGAGCTCGAAGCTCCAGATAGGCCGACCACTACGGCCTTCCTTTCTGTTGCTACCATGTCTGGTGTAAATATAAATAGTTTAGCTAATAATGCTCCGGTCACCTCCGGAATGTCACTCTTGTCATAATGAAACCACAAGACTCTGTGGGGAAGAATATGGAATTGTGAAGCTATCGAGTGGGGTGATCGAGATGGAAGCCACTTAGCTAACCACTTACCACTGTTTGCAATGGCAGTATTATGTTACCCCACGTAATCGATCCTCACCGCCTAAGCTCGTCACTCGTCACATGAATTTTGCCTATAGTGACATTATGATTGATAAGAGGACATGTTACCTCCTATATCGCACATAATAAACAACAGCATCTGAGTCAGTACTGTAGCGTTGTTAAACCTGGAGCAGAATCTTATTTCTTTTTTCCCCGGCTTCCCCTGTATTAATAGAAAAATGTCATCTATACAGCAGATAAGAAATAAAATAACAAAAATTATATTATTTTAGAATTAGCCTAATCCCACAATCACAGGCAAAAGTCACAGTGGAGCCCCCACTGCATCAACACACCTGGAGTACCCCAAATTGTGCCAAAAATTGCGTGTGGGATGGGCGGAAAACCCCAAAAAACCCCTGCGCGGAGCCGCCGAGGCCCGGCCTCCCGCGAAACAATTTCGTGACACATGTTGCCCATCTCCAACTTCGACTCACATCTCCATCTCCCTTCTTGTCAATTGCATCTCCTGATATTATTGACATCTTCTTCCTAAGCTCTTCATTTCCATCCTTGCTTTGCCTCAGTTTTCAACACACGATGCTTAGCACAGTCAGAGTCGCAAGCAGGCAGGCCGCCGTTCGCGGTGCGGCCGGTCGCGTTGTCGGTGCTTCCCGCCAGGGCTCGACCTGGGCCAACGTTCCCCAAGGTCCACCAGTGAGTTTTTATCGGCGTTATTGCTCTGATGTATCAGCTAACATGTGATAGGATGTAAGAACCCGGTTGAGATGTGTACTGTGATAATCAATTGCTAATGATATGCTTGTGTAAAGGCCATCTTGGGTATGTTGTCACCAGCGTGAATATTTTTGCGCCGCGACTAACGACGACTAGGTATCACCGAGGCATTCAAGGCCGATAGCTTCAAGGAGAAGATCAACCTCGGTATGCCCTTCGAATCCGAATCCACGACTATACTGATAGAATTCAGGTGTTGGTGCCTACCGTGACGACGCGGGAAAGCCATACGTGCTCCCATCCGTGCGCACCGCCGAGGACAAGGTCATCGCTGCTAAGCTGAACAAGGAGTACGCCGGAATCACCGGTGTCCCCGAGTTCACCAAGGCCGCCGCCGTCCTTGCCTACGGCGAGGGCTCCGAGGTGCTTGACCGCCTCGTCATCACACAATCCATCTCCGGAACCGGTGCTCTCCGCATCGGAGGAGAGTTCCTGGCCAAGTTCTACCCAGGCGCAAAGAAGATCTACATCCCCACGCCATCATGGGCAAACCACGGCGCCATCTTCACTGAGTCCGGACTCGAGGTCCAGAAGTACAGGTACTACAACAAGGACACCATTGGCCTCGACTTCGAGGGCATGGTTGCCGACATCAAGGCCGCGGAGAAGGGCAGCGTCTTCCTCCTCCACGCCTGCGCACACAACCCCACTGGTATCGACCCTACCCCTGAGCAGTGGAAGGAGATCAGCGATGCCGTCAAGGCCGGCGAGCACTTCGCCTTCTTCGACATGGCTTACCAGGGTTTCGCCTCCGGTGACACCAACAAGGATGCCTACCCCGTCCGCCTCTTCGTCAAGGAGGGCCACAACATCTGCCTCGCCACCTCGTTCGCCAAGAACATGGTAAGCTTCCTCCACTGACATACCTGATCTGATGAACACCACTAACACAACCCCAGGGTCTCTACGGCGAGCGCGCCGGCACCTTCTCCATCGTCTGCGAAGACGCCGCCGAGAAGAAGCGCGTCGACTCGCAGGTGAAGATCATCGTTCGCCCGCTCTACTCCAACCCCCCCGTGCACGGCGCCCGCATCGCAGCCGAGATCCTCAACAACCCCGAGCTGAACACTCAGTGGCTGGGCGAGGTCAAGGGCATGGCCGACCGCATCATCAAGATGCGCGCGCTGCTCAAGGATAACCTAGAGAAGCTCGGCTCCAAGCACGACTGGTCCCACATCACCAGCCAGATTGGCATGTTCGCCTACACTGGCCTGACGCCCGAGCAGATGGCTACGCTCGCCAAGGAGCACTCCGTCTACGCGACTAAGGATGGCCGTATCTCGGTGGCGGGTATCACATCCGCCAATGTCGAGAGGCTTGCTAAGGCTATCTACGCCGTCAAGGGCTAAGTGGGTTTGCCGTTAGGAATCGACGTTTTAGCACCGTGTCCGCGTTGTGGTGGGGGTGGTGGGCGGAGGGAATTGTCAGCGTGAGAATCACGGTTTGGCGCGCATCTAGACCGTTTGGGAGCCCAGTTCTGGATTTTAGTTTGGGGCTTGCGTTTGTTAGAACTCTCAAATAGACCGCGGTCCTTCCCACCTGTAGTTGTACTATCTACCTACCTATGTAGCAATAAAAAAAATACTCAGCCCTCTCTCTCTGTGTGCCTCTCTGTGTGTGCCTCTCTGTGTGTGCCTCTCTGTCTGTGCCTCTCTCTCGGTGTGTGCGCCCCTCTCTCTGTGTGTGCGCCCCTCTCGGTGTGTGCGACCCTCTCTCTGTGTGTGCCTCTCTGTGCCTCTCCCTGTGCCTCTCTCTCCCCCACCCAACCCCCGAAAATCGGCACACATCCGTAGTCCCCGGTATGTCTACACCCCGTCCAGCCTCATCAGACCAGAGCTTACGCGTCTCGGGTTAAAAAACACAGATACCATGCGCGGGATCTCGGAGACGGCAAGGGGGCAAGCCGCCGTGGCTTAGTACGGGACGTCAACTTGCTCTATGGGGGGGCTGTGAGGAGAACCACTGGACCTCCTAATCAAGTAAGCTAGCAAGGCCAGCAAAAAGCCCCGGGGAAGCGGGGTGTGAACAAGGAGCCTGCGGGGGAGCCATCAAGGTGTGCACTGTACCTGCACCCAAACACCGAAGGATGGATATGTTTACTTTCCCACCATTCCAACCACAGCAGTCGCCACTCATGCATGCGCCTTGACACATGGCTGCTTATTGTGGAGGAAGTTGAGACGCAAATTCAAACAAATCGATGCCCAGGTGAAATACGGACGGGTACTTCCTCCCATGTACCTACATGGAGGGAGGTAGTATCATTGACCGTGTGGATGCCTGAGCTCACACCGAGGAGGTGGTCGGTGGTTCGCAATTTGCATCCATGCGACATACGACATTCTTACAGGAAACCCACAGAAGCAGCAGCGTCGATCGGCCCAACCATCAGCGCAAAGAGATACCGTTTTTGGTCATCCGCCCCAGAGAGAAGATCTGGTATAGCCTATCTACGTTTTTACACACCTCCACAACTACCAATGTGCCACCGCATACCTGCTAAAGCCGCAGAACTCGAGCGACCCGTGACCGCGCGTTTTTACGAAAAACGCGCACACCATATCAGGAGTTTGAGCCGAGGGTTTGAGTCTAGGGCTTGAATGAGGGGTTCAGGTGGCGAATTAGGGGTTTTTGTGCATGAGGGACATCGGATGAGGGATTAGGGGTGCAATTCCTCTTGAACAACGGCGCATCTGGGTGCCGCCTTTCTCTCCGCGAGATATGTCACATACGACAAGGTGTCGTCAACGAAAAAGCACAATGGGGCTGCGCGTTGGACCCTTGTGTGTGCATGTTGTGAGGGCGATATGAGTCCGTGGCGGGGTTCTAGGTGAGCGGAGAGTTTGTTGGCGATTCCGTACGTTGAGGGGCGATTGGAGAGTTCGTTGATGGCGGTAGCGTGTTGATGGGTGATTGGAGAGTTCATTGGTCCGGTGAGGGCTGGTTGAGTTTTGATTGGCGGGGTAAGGGGTTATTAGAGAGTCCGTCGGCGGTGGCGGCTGGGCTAGAGGTCAAAGCCTCATACTGTTTTGGAGATCCAGGTGGGATTGAGGAAGGGGGTATAGAGCGCTTTCGGCATCGGGTTTAACAGCTCAAAGGGGAAGGTACAGCACTGCAATAGACCCAGGATTGACTTCAGGAGGTTGAATGAAGGGTCAAGGGCGTGTTGACCGCTTCCATTGCAAGCAAAAGCCCCCTTGTTGCCTGTTCTGTTCGTTAGATACGTTCCTTCCTTCCACACTCATGGGTTGATACACAGTATGCATAGCCTCGTTTTCCGATGGGGAGGCAGCAACTTCACGTCATGGCGCCATGCAAGGGATGCTCGCAACGGCTGTACTCCACCGAAGAATTCCGTGCCCAAGACAGAAGGCATGAGTGACGTTGGTTGCTCGGCTTATACCTTCCCCAACTTTCCCGCTGCCCACCGCTTCACTTTCAACAAATCGTGTACAGCTGGAACTACTGTATATTACCATATTTATTAGTAGTACGTACTGCAGTATCTTTCCCACCGAGAGTTAAGTGGAACGACCACTGTGGAACATTGTGGACCATTGGCTTACTCCACTAACTCCACTCTCGCCGCTGTCACCTGCACCACTGTAGCCATCAAACAGACTGTACTGTACCAACACATTAACGAGTATAACTCGTGGGGCACTCACCCAATACTACCTTACTTGAGTAAGGGAGAGGTAAGCCGCACGTTACTATGTTGTGTGTACATGTCTATCTGTACTTTGGGATGGGCTGATTGGAGATAGAAAATGCTACTCGAGTACTTCTGCACTCTACAATGTATGCACTCTAACACTCTAACTTTACAAATACTACCGGGGCTTCAAATAATCCCCCACCCCCGCGCCATGATCTGAGGTACTAGAGTGTACATGTTACAGTACCTTGTCTTCTAGCTTGACATGGATCATCCTTTGGGTGCCAGCGCGTTTGTCTGTGGGAGATATCTATAATACCTTTCCTCCAAACTCACAACGCCAACACCAACCGCTTTTTTTTGCTCTCATTCCCCGCGTCCGCCCTTTCTTTCCAACATCCCGCTACCGACTCACCGGTTACTATCGATCCACCTTCTCTTACCTATATATGACCCAGTCGCCCTCACTAGAGAGCATACAGAGAATAGAAAATGAGCACACTTATACAGGGTTACTACCCAACATCAACGACCGGCTCAGTAGCCACTACACCATCCCATGCAACCCTACCGGACAACTACAATGCACCCACCTCCAGCATCATACTACTTCGATAGCGACGAGGGTAGCATCGCTGATACAGAGTCTTCCTACTCTGCATCAACGACGTCGCCGCAACTGGAGCGAATAATGACAACCCACCGTAGGGCCAGGACGCTCCCAACCGAAACACCACGCCGCATGGATAAAAGGAACGCTGAAGCCCCCGGTATATCGGAGGGGCTGTATCGACTAGAGTTCAGACGGAAACCCCATCACTGGGCAGCCGACAGTCACCCATCCCAAGCACCGCGCCGCACGGGCAGAGAGGCGGACCCGACAATCAATATATCAGGGCAGAAGTACCGAATGGAGCTAATAGATAATTCCCGCCGTAGGGTCCAGACATTTCCTACCCCAGCACCAGGGCCGTCGCAACGAGACCAGGGAAATAGATCCTCCCGCACGGATATGAGGCTCCTCCCGCGGCCGCCCCCCCGCAACCTCTGGGTAATAACAGGGGCCTCGGGGGCCGGCAAGTCTAGAGTTGGGCAGCATCTGGACGATAAACTTGACTACGTCTTTCTCGAAGGTGACAACGTGAGTCTCCCCCGTCTTCCAAATCCTCGCCCACTCCCAGCAGCTAACTAAACCACGCAGTACCTCTACCCAGTAGATGAAGAATACGAAGGGTCCCTTGGCATCCTAGACGACGAACGCCTCGCCCAGGTTGTCGCTACTATCATTGATGATGCCATATGGTACCTACGTCACGGCGCCGAAGATGTCGTTGTCGCCTGCTCGGCTCTCCGTGTCATCGACCGCGAGGCCTGGCGCAATGCTGTCTTGCTCGCCAACGGGGGTCACGGTTTAGGACAGCCATACATTACCCCCGCCACACACCCCGTCCACCTTCGCTTCATCTACCTCGATATCGAAGAAGACCTGTCGGTGGAGACAGTCGAGGCTCGGAGAATCAGGACCGGCCATCACATGAAGGCAAGTGCGGTGCCGGCACAGTTCCAAATCCTCCAGCCGCCGTGGGGCTGGGAGAGCGATTGCCACAAGCAGAAGAGTCTGGAAAGGGAAGAATTGAAGGCCGCAGTCGAGAAATATGTTTTATCGCCGGGGAAATGTAATTGCATGTTCTGCTATCGACGTAGGCATTGGTGATTGGCCCTACGGGTGCCAATCAAGTGAGGATCGAGCGGCTGCATAACACGTGTGGTTCATCGGACTGGCTTGTTGCTTGGAGATAATAGGAGGTTGTCGATGGCGACGACCAATTGTTGGATCCCATATATAAATATATGGGACCCGACGTTGTATTGAACGGCTGTATGCATCCGATAGGGTGCATTCGTGTTCCCAAGAAGAGGATTACAGGAGTATACGCAGACAAGAAGACCAATCATCATCGGCGCGCAACATACAACAAACATACGGCACATACATCGGTTTAATCCGCACATGGCATCGGCAGCATATTGCATCGACATATCGCATTGGCATACTGCATACATTAGATACGACACATAACACCGCCAACCCCACACATACATTTTATCGCTATCCACTTCACATATCCATCCAATCGATAAAATTTCTAAAATCCGACAAAACCGAATTTCACAACCCCCGAGACTACCCCCTCGGATATTTCAATTTGATTATCATCTACAGACTACGGGATCGATTCCATCAACATTTAGAATACTACATTACACGTTTTTCACAAAACCAGTCAGAAGTTTTTAAGATTTGCATATATTACCGGAGAGACGGGGAAAGAGGGCGGAGTTTTGATACCAATATGTTACAGAGAGGCGTTATTTACAGGCAAAATATATGGGGGAGTTATACTATGTACTTGATATCTTAGTTGATTAAACTAAGATAGAATATGTTCTGCGTTTGGCAGATATTTTATTAACTCAGAGAGGCCCAAAGGCCTGTTTTTCTATCGTCGCGTGTCTTATCACTCGTCCATTTTCACCACTGTTAATCACCAAAGGAGTCAAAACATGTTTAGTAATATTTGATCAAATTTCAATTATCATTTAAGAAATCCATCGCTCCGTATACCTCATCCCAAGGCAAATAAGTACGACTAGGATTCGCCACCCGAAAGCCTTATGTGTTGAAACGCATGTCCGCAACCCTTTCCTGATCCCGGCCCCCAAATAAAAACAGGAAAGTAATCGCAAGGCATTTTCCGAGGCGCTCATCGTACAACGCATAACCCACACCCCCATTGCCCCCCAATATATAAAATAAAATAAAATAAAAATTGCGACCAGCTGGGTGGGCGTTACCAACAACCAGAAAAATGACCCAGAAAGAAATAAAATAAAGATCCTGCGAATAAATAAGGGGGTATCCTGGCTGTAAAACGGTATCAAACTCTCTTCCCCCAAAATGAGGAAACATACACCCAAGGACCCTGCCTATCTCCAAGGGCCAGCCATGAAGAGAGAATAAAATGAAAAAAATGAGGCGCTAAAACGCCATGAGGTGCTGTTTCTACCCTCTCCCTTAGATGGTAAGATACCCCCAATTCCCAGAATAAAAAACCAAGAAAAACCGGAAGAAAAACTCCTAACCCAGGTCCCTGATGAAGAAAGATAAAAGTCGAGAATAGATAAGTTTACTCAGGGTACTTCCTTAGTGGGAAATAACCTTCCGGCATCGGGAAGAGATGCCACTCCCTCTCCCCCTCCTCTCCAAACGCCTCTTCCCACGCTGGCGCGAGGGCGGGGGGGATCTTCCATCCCCTTTCTGGGCAGCGGAGACGCATACGCACCAAGTGTCTCTTCGGCTGGTCCTCCTCTCCCATCTCAAGTGACGACTTGACAGCGGAAGGGGAGAATGCAGACCGCCGATGCATGATAGCCAAGTTATTGACAAAATGCAAGTCCCCCGCTTGCGTACCGATATGCAGTTCCGTCGCGCGCGCAACTGCTTGCAGAGCGGATAAGGCCTTGATCTGGGATGCGGAGAGGGAGGGGAGGTGAGATGGGCGCGGGTGAGAGGGCGTGCTGAGCAGGGCGGAGGGGGAGAAGTTGATGAGGAGTTGTGTGCCGTTGTGGTAGAGGATGGGGCGGTAGTGGAGTGTTGGACTGCGCGGGGGGTTAGCTTGGGCTTTTCCTCCTAAGGGGGGTTGGTGGTGGGCTGACTTGGAAAAGAAAGGATATGAAAGGGGCGAGGGAGACTTACTATGCGAATGGCCAGTCTGGTTTGGCGAGGGTGTGGATCACCTCGGGGCAGGTGGCGGCGAGGAGGTTGTAGGCGGTGTAGGCGGATGCGAGGATGCATTTCCCGCCTGTGGAGGCGGCGGCGCGGGTTTGCCAGGCTAGGATGTCGCCGGTGGCTTCGGTGTGGAAGGGCTGTGGGGGTGTGTCAGTGCTATAGTTTTTGAGAGGTTGGGGGGGATAAAGGGGGGGTGTGGGAGTGGGAATAGGGGCTGGGAGAGGGGAGTTGTGAACGAGATAGGAGGTGGCGAGGTATGAGATGATGGATTGGTGAACAGAGGGGCAAGGAGGGGAGACTTACCAGATCATCCATCGAGTGCCTCGAATGCTTCGCCTGATACTCCGACGGCGTGATATGCACTACCACCCCATCAGCAACCATCCCACACCCAACCAGAAGAAATCGAAGAGAAAGACTCACCAATCATATTCCCCCTCCCATCCTGCCTCCCCTTCGCCCCAGCCATATAACTCTGCACCCCCATAAACACCACCATCCCCTCCTCAACCTCTACGGGCGTCACACCCGGCGTCAGGCCACGGATAAGACATACGCCACGGCCAGTATACAGCTCCGACGAGAGAGCGCGCAGCTTCGCGCCGAGAGTTGGGAGGGGGAAGGTGGAGGGCGAGGCGAGGTCGCCATTGAGTCCGTATGCTAGGGGTGTGTGTCAGTTATTTGCCACTCATCCCCTGTGTGTTTCTGCCTGTTTTATACGGCCTTGCTCCGAGTTCCTGGACCCGGATAGGGGCGGGAGGACGGGAGGGCGGGACGGGCCGCGGGTGGGTTGCACAAGAGGGG
>JPJZ01001526.1:0-10656 GCA_000750815.1 Pseudogymnoascus sp. VKM F-4516 (FW-969) | reverse complement strand
GGTGGGAGGTGAGGGGTGAGGAAGTCGAAGTCGCTGGAGTTCCAGGGGAGGTATTCTGGTGGTGGTGGATTCATGGTGGGTGGATTGATGGTTGATGGTGGGGGGTGGATTGATGTTGGAGGGGCGGATGAGCTTAATGGAAGAGAGCTTGGAGCTTGGGGTTAGCGTGATGGCGGGGTAAACGAGGGCACTTGGGAGGTCTCACCTGACAGGATCCTCTGGATTAAATCGACAAAACTGTATTTAAATTGTTAGTTGATGTAAGTTAGAGGCCAATTGAATACTAACAAGTCGAAATTTCCTGTCCCGAAGAAATTCCAGATACACCACAATGACACACATATAACGGCGATGTCAACAACGGCTTTCCGGACTTCTCTCACGATCCCATAATAAGCCAGGATTGGATTTGTTTTGGGAATTGTTCTTTCGTTACTGAAATAGTCATCGTCTTCGTAGATGTCATCGTTGTCGGAGCTGTAATATCCGTCGGAGCTGTCGTCGTCGTCGGAGCTGCTGCCATCGTAGCTGTCATCGTCATAGTAATCGTCATATTTGGGAGGAGGGTTTGAATATTGAAGGGGTATTTTTCAGCCATTATTGCGGTTATACGATGAATATGTGAACATATATATATATATATGTGCTCTTAGAAGGAGTGTTAGAAGATGGTTGCATATCATGCCTACAATTCCACCGCTTGTGGTCTGGCCTGATATCACCGTAACCTCAACGGCTAGCCCAACTAACTCACGTAGTATGCACGAAAACATTGGTAAACTAAATTCCAAACATGAATCTGCTGTTGACTCCCATTTGCTGCACTCATTAAAATAACATCCGAAGCGTGAATCAA
Source organism: Pseudogymnoascus sp. VKM F-4516 (FW-969) (assembly GCA_000750815.1). Lineage (NCBI taxonomy): Eukaryota > Fungi > Ascomycota > Leotiomycetes > Thelebolales > Thelebolaceae > Pseudogymnoascus > Pseudogymnoascus sp. VKM F-4516 (FW-969). The sequence continues at coordinate 9,800 of JPJZ01001526.1, read as the reverse complement.
ACCCCCTCCCCCCCACAAACCTCTCCAAACCCCACCACTACTCCTCACCCTCCCCTGCTCCCTAAGCCGCCTCCCCCTTAACCTTCTTCCCAAAAAGCTTCGCCTTCAACTTATCCGCCAACCCCGTTGGATGCGGCTTCCCCCCCTCCTTCGCGACATGCACATTCCCCTGCCCCCCACGTCCAACATGGTGATTCGTATCCTCGTCATCCCTCAGCGCCGCGGCGGGGATAACCTCCTTATCGTTGCGCTTTGCGGGTGGCAGGCCGGGAGAGCCAATGTTTGCGGCGCCGCCGCGGCCGGAACTGTAGGCGCCGTCGCCGTGGTCGCCGGCTGGGCCTTCGCGCACGATTTCGCCGTCGGCGTAGCTGGGTGGGGTGTTAGTGGGAGGGTGGAAAGGGGAGGGAGAGGGCGTACGGGGTGTCATCGGCGCCAATGTTGCCGGCTCCTGGGAGGGGTTGTTAGAGGTGAGGCCTGGTGAGGGGATGGGGTTTCGTACCGCCGCGGCCGTGGCTGATGCTCTCGATGGACTTGCGCTCCGACATTGTGGATGTGGAGCTGGGTTTTGTGTCACTCTTGTCTTTTGCTTTGTTTCTTCTGTAACTTTTGCTGAGGGTGGAGAATAGAAAAATTTGAGAGAAAGAAGAGAAAGAATGGAGGAGATGAGTGAAAGAGAAGGAATAGAGCAAGGCTGTATGACGAGACTACCCGTGTGTGAGCCTTGCGTATAAATTGGGCAAGCGTGGGCTGGGATTAGGTGCTGTGAGAGGAACAAGAAAGCTAATATGGACTTAAAAGCAGCAGTATATGGGAGTATTCGTAGCGGCACGAGGTAAAGCGCAAGTCAACAGTCTGAATAATGGGTCGGTGGCCAACTGTGAGTCGTCGTCGCTGTTATCCCTTATCTTTATCTTTCGCCCATTTACCACTTTCGGGAGATACGCGATAAGGAGCGAGCAGGGGTTGGCTGAAGCTTGGCGTTGTTGCCGTGTTTAGTGGGGGGATGCAGTGGCCCGTACCATGGTGTCTGGGTCGGGATCGGAGTGCCAATCTGCTGCCGCTCTACCAAAGTATGTATTCTATTCCCCCAGAGAACATTGGAAGACTCCATTGCCCATTCACAGTAAGACATTACTGACACATGGTAAGAGTGTTTTGCGGAGAAGCATGCATCATGCAGTACAAAAACGTGTCTCTCAGTCAGGCACACAGCGCGATGGTTGGCAAGCTAGACTACAAGTTGGACTATTTGATTCCCAAGCCGACGGTAAGTAGTATCAGAGATTGGCGTGCACCATTGCATTGAATCCCATGAGGTAAGAAGAAGCTAATCATTCATTTCTTTGCTGATAACAACGCCTGTGCCAACAACTCCGTCAAGGCTAAATATCAAACCCCGACATCCCCCGAATGAATGAGAACTCCAAGACTCTTTTGACTTTGTCTACCCCCGTGCCAATATTAGGCAGCTGTTGTCTCTACCAAATGCTTCTCTGCAGCCCAGTCAACCGTAGGCGCCAGTCGTCCCTCAATTACGTGCTCGTTGAGAAACACTAACGGTAGGTGCACAATATTCAGTGCTGCTTCCACCTTGATCCTCGAATTCAAAACAGAAAGAACAAAGGGCCGCCAAGGAACATAATGCTCATAGCGGCCATGGTTTGAGAACGCCGCTGGTATCCCTCCCCCGTCGAAATGCGAAGTTGAGAACAGGGCCAGCAAAAAGCGCTGTGACTCAACCAATGAGTCTTCCACTGAACATCAAACTTCCCTCTCGTGCTAACGTGCATATTCCCTCTCAAGCTGGTCTCCTCCTCGCAAACTCCTCCAAGTCATTGACAGTCGCAACACCAAGCACAAACCGCCTGCTCAGGTCCGTCACAACCGCAAAGTCCTGTGGTGTCTTTCCATCGCCCCCGCCCATGAAGAAGGCCTCCAGCTCCTCCAGCGGTGTGTCCATCGTGATGACTTTATACGTGTTCGCCTTCCTCCTGAACTTGATCATAGCCGCTGACACAGGGTCTGTGTCCTTCACAGCCCCCTGCTGAATCAGCTCGCGCAGCCGCGGTATGCTCAGGTAACCCAGCAGCGCGCGGGTGTCGTGCGACACGACCGTAAGGTGAGTGTAGTCTCTCTCGAAGGCCGTGAGGAGCGCATAAGAGATCGGGTCGGAGGGGTTGCAGGAGAGGGCGGAGGGAGGGTCGAGGTCCTCAACAGTGGCCTGGGGGATCAGTCAGAGGTTATCCGTTTTGGGGCACGAGGGAGGGTACTCACGCCGCGGTACTTGTCAGCCCATTTGGAGTGGAATTCTGAGGCAGCCGCCTCGGTGTGGTTTGCTGTAGCCATCGTGTGTGCTGTCACTGCTCCAGACATTGATTTTTTTGTGTTTTGGGGCTTATTATCGAGGCGGGGCAGCAGGTCGATGATGAGATAGATGGCCCCTGCTTTTAGTTTGACGGTCTCGCTTCTTTAGGCGAAAATCTTCAAAGCCCAGGCCTGGGCTATTTATTAATATACTATATTTTTTGAATGATTCTTTGAAATCAATACAACAAAAGGAATATGCTCTTGAAAAATCTTGCAATTCTCCAACTGCGACCGCATAGTGGGTAAAACGCCAAATGCAGTTTCTTTCAATTTTAATTTCTGTTAATACCCCAGACTTTGGCGGGGTACTCTGTATATGGAGCTTCTTTGAGTGTAGAAGTGTATCCTGGCACATGAGAATTATAAGACGAAGGCTACATCACAAGCCATGGCGATGTAAGTTCTGTAAATGGCAATATCAAGTTCGTTTTTTACAATTATTGCAAGAGAAACGGTCAATCGTTCCCATGGGCTGCTGCTGCCACAGAATAGTATTCTCAACCTTCCTCATACATCCTCTTCACGGCTACCCCATTGTCCGCACTCCTTTTATATTTCATAATTTTCATAGTCACCATCTCGTCCATCACAGGATCCAACCCTATGGAGTCTCCTCAGAACGAAGCGCAAGAATGTCCTTTCACTGGTGGTCCTATGCAAAGTGGGTCAGCCGCACTACATATGAAGCCGCGTTTTCTCCACTCTTGATGTGTCTCATAACGGCAGCTCAGAAATAGTTCGATTTGGGTTTTATTTATCCTAAGCAACCCGATATATATCAGAATATGTCAGGGGAAATCATACATAAAACGGAGCCGCTGTTGGGCACACCCGTGTTACCCGTTTCCGATTCGTCCGTTACGTCATTACGTGATCCATATATGCACGATCCTAGAGACATCCAACACCATCGAGCTTATCTCCGCCTCTAGTCACGTCTCGTGTCAGCCCCGACAGCTATACTTCTTCCCCAATTTCTTTTCAGATCGTATAAAGCTTCGGGATCTCTGTTATTGGGCTGGTACTGTAGCCCATTGATTTCTGTGTATCTGAATCTCATATCGTCATCATAGTTGTTGACGTCGCCAATCGCTCTCGGAAGCTGTCATAGCCTTATCGGATAGAGCTATCCCCAAGAATGTGAGTATGACAGCGTTTATTTTCAGAGTATTATGTGCAATTGGGGCTTAAATTGAAGATATTAACTATTCAATCAGCTGTGAACGCAATGCCGTCTCTATTTCCCTCAATGGGTGCGCTCAACAGCGCGTTCCCATCGCCAGCTCTTAAAGCCGACGCACCCGCCCAGCCAACGCGGACCCCATTGCAAGCGCGTGCTGAGCTCTTTCCAACCTGGTCAACAATTGATGATGCCAAAGACAAGGCCAAAGCTCTCAGTGCCGAGGCTGCGCGGGAATTCGATAAGGCCGCCGCCAAAGCGCAGCCAAAGACGGGCCAAATCGAGCTCTACTCTGGGAAATACTATGCCGCCTGCTCCTTTGGTGGGCTGCTTGCCTGTGGCGTGACCCACACATTTATTACTCCTCTTGATCTCGTGAAGTGCCGTCGCCAAGTCGACTCGAAGCTCTACACAGGTAACTTCCAGGCCTGGGGTAAGATTGCCCGAGCTGAGGGTTTCCGTGGCATCTACACCGGATGGGGTCCGACATTCTTTGGATACTCGGCACAGGGTATGTTCAAGTATGGTGGATACGAGTACTTCAAGAAGACCTACAGCGATGTTGTCGGTCCAGAAGCGGCAGTCAAGTACAAGACCGCTGTTTACCTCGCCGCCTCTGCTTCGGCAGAATTCATCGCTGATATCGCGCTCTGCCCCTTCGAAGCCATCAAGGTCAGGATGCAGACCACCATGCCACCTTTCGCTACAGGGACCTTCAATGGATTGAGCATCATCACAGCCAAGGAGGGCTTCGGCGGGCTCTACAAGGGCCTATACCCACTCTGGGGCCGTCAGATCCCGTAAGTTCCACCTTGCCTCGGGCCTACCCGCTGCTCCCCTCCCACCCCCACTTCTTAGAACTCCGTACTAACAGCACCCAGCTATACCATGATGAAGTTCGCCTCATTTGAAACCATCGTCGAAGCAATGTACGGCTACCTCCCCGGCAAGAAATCCGACTACGGCAAGGCCGCTCAAACCGGTGTCTCCTTCACCGGAGGATACCTGGCCGGTATCCTCTGCGCCATCATCTCTCACCCGGCAGACGTCATGGTCTCGAAGCTCAACGCGAACAAGCAGCCTGGTGAGGCGGCCGGCGCAGCTACCGCGCGCATCTACAAGGAGATTGGATTTGGAGGACTGTGGAATGGACTGCCGGTTAGGATTGTCATGATTGGCACGTTGACCGGGCTGCAGTGGATGATTTATGATTACTTCAAGATCTTTATGGGGTTCCCTACTACGGGTGGGAAGTAAGGCTTGGAGGATGGGTGTGGTGGCTGTGTGTGTGTATGATGTGTTGGTTGTGGAATGGGTGGACGGTGGTTCTCAGATTGAGTGGTTCCAATTGCAGGTCTCGTTAAGACAAATATATATCTCATCTCGTTCGTTCCTCGGGTGCCTTGCCGTGAATACAACTGCTATGTTTTGTCGTTGCCTATCCACACCAGGAACCATTTTGTACACCTTGTCATGCTGACAGCCGGGATATGGTGCCATAGAACAAACGATGGCTTATATGACAAATAGGGTAAAGCCGTGGAAGCCTAATCCCGGATGTTCGGATTCCAGCATGGAGCATTCTCCCTTGGTAGTACAATCCCCTGTGGAATGTGGAATGTGCATAATGAAATAATGGGAATCATACCGAATATCAAAACAGGGAAGGTAAATGTCTTCGTGGTTGCTTCTCAATGTGCAACTTCAATAACTCCACCTCTCACCTGTCAAACCACATGATAAGGGTATGTACCACCATCACCATAATACCTAAGAACTTGATTATAACAATATTAGCTTTCCGCAGCGTATAGCGTGATTGATTGCTAGTAACCACACACAAAATTCCACTCCTCCTCATCGGAAGGCAAGCAATGTGTCGCTTTACCACTCACTTTCACAGCTGCGTCTGCATGGCTTCCAGAGAGATGAAACAGTGCAGCTGGGCCAAGACAAGTGCACAATACGGCAAGGACAGCAGTGCAGCGGAAAGAAAGACTTGGGATAAGGGGTGCAGGGTTGATTCAGAGAAGGGAGACGTGACTAAGACGCTTGATGACAGATGCGTGCAGTGCGTGTCCAAGGGATGACTTGTGGAGAACAGGAGAGTAAATAGGGGTGCATCTGTCAAACGGAGGTAGTTGTATGAATATAATGCCTGGCGTTTATTTCCAAGGTTTGGGAAACGTATGTGAATACACAGGTGAATGGGCATAGACGTTATTCAGAGAGTCTGATTCAGTCATCCCGCAACTTCTCTTTGAAACGTCAAACACGCCAGGTGTACAAGACATTGAATCGCAGACTGACGCAAAACTACGTTTGATTCAGCCCTCAGTGAATCAGAATTAAGAGACATTATAGCTATAGAAGCCGAGAAAATCTCACTTTCGTTTCTTCTCTCTCCAACCTTATTCGAACAAAGACCCAAGCTATAATAAGCAACCCAAACATATAAACAAAAATAATTCACAATGTGCCGCCCCATAGTGCAAACTTTCGAGTGTGGGTGCTCACACTTGGTGGGTAAGAAATACTGTGAGTGGCGCAAGCTGCATGGAGACGCTATACCGCATGGATTGGTGGATGAGGATTGTGAACTGGAGGCTTGGTGCTTGATTGAAGATGCTGATAAGCCGTTTGAAATTCCTGGGAATGGAAAATGTTTTAGATGTAAGGAAATTGAGGAGCAATGGGTGTTGGTTTGAGAGCGGAGAGGATTTTGGTTGGTTATAGATGGATCATACAAGTTAAATGATGTTCATAGAGGCCATAGCGAGCAAAATGATAAACCAAAGATGAACCATCGATAGAAGTTCAAGTTGAAGGTGAATCAATCTGCCCCTAAAATTAAATAAGCCTCTCAACGGCACACGCTGTCAAATACCCCTTGCTTTCCACTCGAAAGATAAGGCACCAGTGCCTGTGAGTAATCAGGAGAAGCGGCTTATTTCATGTAAGGGGCAAATCTAACTTGAAATTAAATTGAGATAGAACAGTGTCTGAGTCTAGCGAAATTAAAGTGAGATAGAACAGTGTCTGAGTCTAGCTTCACCTTGCGCTCCTACATAATCCATAGCAAATAATCCCATGGAGGAAAAACCATGTTCTAGCAATCACCGCATCGCTCCTTCCCTGAATCAACATAATACTCTTAATCACGGAAAGAGCGAGTGAATGCACCTTCCCCGAATAACCATACAATCCCATATGCAATGAAAATTCCACATCTCAGTCCACCTCCAACAACAACCAAGCAAACCTCACCACCACACCCAAACAGCCACAACCACACCACTCAAGCACCTCATCAATAGTCCGCCGTCCAATACCCCATCCAGCAGCGCAGCAGCCACAATGTGCTACCGCAGCTGCATCAGCTACAGCGGCTGCGGCTGCGAGGTCGCCCGCCCAACGCTCAAGTGCGAAGCGCGGATAAGGCTTGAGCAGAACCCGGAGACGAAGGCTATGACGAGCGAGGAGGCGATGAGGAGTAAAGTCAGCTGTGATTGGGATTCTGTGGTGGAGGATGTGCAGTTTCGGTATGGGGTTTGTCCGAAGTGTGAGGAACTGACCATGGAGGAGTGGAGGGAGGGGATGGGGAAGGGAGGGTTGAGTAAGATTTAGGGGGGTGATGAGGGTATTGGTGAGTGTGTGGGCGAAAGTTATGGAGTTTTAATCACTGATGGGTTATTAGAGGCTTTGTTACCTGAATCGACCTCGCCAGACACTTTTAGGGGGAATATAATGGCCTCCATGGCAGCTTTTTGTAAAGCGGCCGATGATCCTTCTACTGAGAGTTGCTGTTTATCGGAGACTTTTTTTGTGGCACGTGGAGTTTTGAGAAACCGGGATGGCATCAAGGCGGGGCAATATGGAAGCAAGGGGCTTTTGACAGGGTCTATAATTTCAAATAGAGAATACACGCATCATTACGACATCAAACTTGGGATATACAATGTGATAAGTGATATTTATTGTATCAAAGGACCTCGTATATATCCCTCTTTATGACGACCACGCACCCGCTTGGGTAAATGGGGAACAATCGTAAAATTAAAAATATATACATACACTTTACCTCGACTATGAGCATGAATAGCCGCCATTGCAGTGGAATAAAGCGATTTAAAATATGATACGAGAACCCCTCCTCCACGGGACGAGCATAACGCCTTACACGGAGGGCCACCCGTTGCTCCAGCTGAGCTTGTTCCATCCAAATAGATACGCACCATCGCCGAGACCAACAGTGGTCTTCGCATAATGGTAGTAAAGCACCAGTCCCAGGCTCGAGTCCGTGAAGACACCCCTACAATAGTTAGCCACGATACTATGAGATCAAAGATTGGAGAAGGAACTCACTGTCCACCAGGTCCATATACCGTCCCGTGCGACTCCAACAACACGCTGCCCCCGCCATTCTTGCAGTCCGCGCCGTTCTTGTCAACAAATCCACCAGTGGCGCTGGAGCTCCTGCACACCATAATCTTATACTCTGCTCCCGCTGCAGGCTTGGTGGTGTCATATCCGCAGCAGATGCCCTGACTCCAAGTGAGGTAGTAGTATCCATCGTTATAGAAGACGTAGCTGCCCTCGCAAGGGTGGGTGCCAGATGGGTTATACTCGATCTGGTACGCGGCCGTGCCAGCCGTCTTGGTAGCCGCGGAGTTCATAGCCACCTGGTAGATGTCTCCCCAGAAGCTCCCAAAAGATAAGAGGTAGCTGCTTCCCACCTGGATCAGGTTAGGGTCGATGGCGTTGTAGGGCTTGGAAGAGGAGCTGGAGACGCCGATGGCGCCTTTGTCGGTCCAGCTTCCGGGGTCCATCGTCGAGCTGGTCGCGAGGCCGATGGCCGAGTTCTGGCTGCCGAAGGTGCTGACGGAGTAGTAGAGGAAGTACTGGTCGCCGACTTTGTGGACGTCGGGGGCCCAGAGATCAGAGGTCTGGCCGGCGTTGGTGATGCTTGTGCCGCCTGGGAGGACAGAGCCTTTGATGGTCCATGGGCCGGAGAGAGAGCTCGCGGTGACTATCTCCATACCGCTGCCGGTGTTGAACTTGAAATAGAGCCCATCGCTGGAGCGTTGGATGACGCTGGGGTCGTGGGCCCAGCATGCACCAGAGCAAGCTCCGGGCTCGGCGTATGCATTGACGGACTGTCCGAAGAGTGCCAGCACCGAGGAGACGAATACGAGTGGCTTAAACATTGCGGCTAGATGGATAACAAGGCAATGGGATAAAAATGAGGCCTAATTAGACAATGAGATGGACCTACCTTGCGCTTTATAGAAAGTCTAAATGCGCACGGAATAATAGCAAGCGCACGGAAACCGCCATAAGTACCATTCGTGGAAACGCTACTGATGGTTGAAATCAACGATGGAAAAGGCCGTAAGGTAATTGGCAGTCTGAAATATATTAAAACCTGTGCGCAATAATGGCTGCCGTCTCGAGTGCCATGGCAAGCGCATCTCCGGAAGGACTGACTGCGAAACATCTAAATGCAGCCCAAGGAAGCCTGCATCTTACTGGTGGCGCGAAACATATAACATATATTGCACACCCTGCTATTTCCCCGCACTCGATGCTTTAATATTAGTTGTATAGTTTATGGTTTTGAGAGGGCAAAGAAAGGGAAGGGAGAAACTATACATAGTGGATTTATAGGCTTGATACACTGATTCCACCAATCGCCGTCGATACCCCAGAGCGGCACTTCTCCCCATAATGGTAGATGTGCGATATAAATGCAGGGCAATCTGATGCTAAATACCAGCCGCAAAGTATATTCTGAGCGCTGAGGAAGAAGAACTACTATAATTTGACCGGCCGGTTCTTGTATCTAGAGCATATAAGAGGATGATGGTGCGTGGCCCCACCGGAGAGACGACATGTCGTCGAAACATGCCAGGAAAAGCCGACGAACGTCGCAATGGTGATTAGGGCTAGTTACATGAGACCGATAGAGGAATTCACCTGATTTGACTTCTAAAAACATTGTAGTACAGTTAAGTCGATAGAGCTTTGCCCGAATAAATAATGTAGCTCAGCCTGAAACCACAAATCGCTGCCAGACATCGCTTTCCCCAGGATTCGCTTCGTAGCCTGGCGGTCTGGGAACCTCGACCCCTCCACCACCACCACAAAACCGACCTCCACCACAGCTCCAACCTCCCCCCACCCCCCAAACCACCTCTCCAACCATCACCATGGCATCCGTCGACCAATTCGACAGCGCGCTGTAAGCTCCTCC
>JPJZ01001525.1:0-10563 GCA_000750815.1 Pseudogymnoascus sp. VKM F-4516 (FW-969) | reverse complement strand
GGGAGCTGGGGAGGTATGGGGTGGGGAGGGAGGTTGGGGGGAAGGAGAGGGTGATGAGGGAGATTGCTAGGGTGTGGGAGGAGATGGAGGGGGAGATGGAGGAGGTGAGGGTTGATATTGAGAGGTTGAGGGGAGGTTGAGCAACTACGACGGAACGGGGGTTTGACACATGACTACCCCGGTGACGAATGGGTTGGCAGTTCGCTGTTGTGTGGTGTTGGTGATCGCCAATTGCTAAATTCGTGAAAAGAGGCTATGGGAGGACCTCTTTGTCGACTCGACCTGTCTTTGTTCTCCTGACGGTTGCGGATAATGTTTGCGGTGGAGCGGGCCTGAATGAAAGAAATTTCTTGGGCGGCACAAAGGATGCCTGGCACGAAAATCGTCGAGGTGTTTCCTTGTCTCTATGGCATTAAAATTCACTGGGGGCGTGCTTGGAGTTGGACGCATTTTCGGCATTTTTACAAACGGGTTCTTACTGGCGCATCACCGACCTACGTGCACTCTCGTACATCTAGACATCTAGCAACACTGTACCCAATTCTGGGATCAAACCATTCGACATGTCTGGATCGCTGCACTCGGGCTGGGGGAGCAGTCAGATAAACGCATTTAACGTATGGAACGGATATAGCTCCCCGGGCGCACATAATGTCCAACCAGCTGCCCCGACTGGGTTGCTCCACTCGAACTGGGGGAACACTCAGATAAACACAGGGAATGCCGAGGCGATCGGCAGGCGCGCACCCAGCGTGACTCGGTGGGACAGACAGGGAAATCCTCAAACGACCCCGTTCGGAATAGGTATCAAAGTCCCTAGTCCGAAGGACCCGCTCGCTACTACCTGGCTAAATTCCTCGGATAAGTGGAATAGGAGCTTTCCAGGGGGATGGGAGGCAGTCAAAGTTCTCGGGAGTGGCGGCTACGGAATCGCTGGCCACTGGCGGTATACGACACCTGGGCCGCACCAGCCGGGAACGGTGGAGTCGGAGGTTCGCGATATCGTCGTCAAGCAAGGGGCCGGAAATATGAGCAGAGGTCTGATTAAGGAGGCAAAAATCATGGAAATGCTGACGATGACGGGGTCAAGGCATTTCCCACAGATTTATGGCCGCGTTCACCGCGATGTCGGGCAACAGGACCGGGTACTGATTGATGAGAAAAGGAGGGAGGTGCATCGCATATTCATGGAGTTCTGCGAGGAAGGTAGCTTTGCCGGCCTCATCGACGACTGCGTAAAAATGGGAGATGAGCCTGATGAGGCTACTCTGTGGTCGTACTTCCACTGCCTCGCAAAGGCAAATATGGTGCTGGAGAGCGGACATGAACAGGAGTCCGAAACCCCGAATTCTGACAGCGAACCGTGGGCGGAAGGGAAATTGGTGATACATTTTGATTTGAAGCCCGACAATGTGCTGATGGGGGGGCCTGAAAATGATGGAGAACACATGAAAGAGAACCGGATTATGATCGCCGACTTTGGGCTTTCTGTGCCCCTCCCGAACAAACAGACTGCACTCGAGAAGGATAGGATCACAATCCTAAATGAGCATGCATGGCGGGGGACCAGAGCTTATAAGGCACCAGTACGGCCATCTACCCCTTTACAATTTTGCTCAGTTTTGCTGATATCACTTAGGAACAAGAAAACAAAATCGCACGCGCTTCACAACGATATGGATCGCACACGAATATTTACCAGGTTGGATTGATAATGTGGTGCATCATAATGCAAAAAGTCTATGATATCCCCTATAGTGACTCTCCCGAATTTACGAACCTTACGGGACCAAGTAAAAAGCAGGCAACAATGGGAGCTGGACAGCTAGAAACGGAGGACCAATATAGCGAAACTTTGCGCGGCCTCGTCGCCGAATGTCTAATCATGAGTCCGGCCTCCCGACCTACCTCCGTGGAATTGCTCAAGAGGACACGAGCAGGCTTGGCGACCGTTCACGCCGATGCAGCCGCAGGTTCGAAAACAAATGAGAATCTCACCGTCCCCTCGGCTTTGCTTCTCGACCGATGGTGGGGACAGCAACCGGGTGTCGTGTGGCCTGACCGGATCCCGGAAATGCAAAAGGTGGTGGCCTTGCATGAGCAGCAGCTAGAGCAAGTCAAGAGCGCAAAGGCGTACACACCCACACAACTTCGTGGTTCCCCACCTGTGAGCGATGATCAGCCAGAGGCACCTCCTGCAGCGGGGACCACTAATGCTCCGCCAGAGGCACCTCCTGCAACGGGGACCAGTGGCACGGGTCAAGGGCCGAAGCCTGACTCGAAGAACGACATCATCCCAAGGGTCAAATCATGGCCAAGGGGAAAGTTTTCTAAGCCAATTGACCTCCTCAATGAGGCGCCTCCTGACAAGGCGAAATCACCACCAGTAAGTGGCGGGCCCGCAAAGCCAGTCTGGAACAACGCATTTGAAGATTTACGACGACGCCTTCTCGGGGCCCATGTTCCGCGGCCGCAGAAACGGCCATCTCAGGAGCCGGACGGGGGGTCGGGTTCCAAGAGGTCGCGAATGAAACCCGCGCCCATACGCACAATCGACAAGGTGAACAATTGGTTCAGGAATGTCAACCTCAATAGCACAAACCCACCGCCAACACCAGAAGGCCCGAACTTCATAGTCCCCGTGCGGATCTGGCCTGGGCCATCGGCCAGCCCTGTCGATGAGAGTGCGGCCATGCTGCGCATCATCCGCGTCCCTGCCAAAGCCACTCTCAACACGCTGATTGCCCTCCTGACGATGGACCCAAGCACCGGCGTTGGAGTCTCCTGGGGCGTGTGGTTCTGCAGGCCTGGGACGACAGTCAAACTGTCGAATTTCACGACGATTGCCGAACTGGGCTATGAACCTGTGCCGAGCCTGCGCGGCCCATACCTTGAGTGCTTCCGGAAAATGACGCCACCGTCTGGGTCGTTTTCGACGTTGTTCGATGTGGAGGTTTGCATCCAATCGGGTGGCAGTCCGACCCAAAAGGCGATGAGTGTGAAATTGAGGGCCAGGGAGGATACGACGATATTTAAGCTCAAGGAGGTGATTATCAATCACGGCTACCGGGCGGATTTTAAGTCCCCGGAGCAGCTGAGGATTCACCTTGGTGGCATGGGTGGCGTAGATGGGGCGGACCTGGATGCGGGGGATTGTCCGAATCGTAGAACTGTCAAGTCGTTTTTCTCGGATGGTGTCGATGCAAAGGTGTGGTGCTGTTTGAGACCTCAGGGCCAGGTGGGTGCTGGGAGGGGGAGGACAGTGTCGTCTCAACGGCGTTTTACGCCACCTGTTAGAACCCACAGGCGATTTATATGATGATTGGGGGGTAGCGGGCGTGCAGTAGGATGCGATTTTCTCAGGGATGATGGGTGGGAAGGACGGCGTGTCGGGGTTTGAAGTTGTATTGCTTTGTCTATTTATCAAGCGTAGTTTGACTCTCCTTTGGCAAATCCGCGATTGCTGTTGATGTAATATACTGTGTACAATTCACTTTAAACAACACAAACAAGTTCTTTTCGCAAACAGTGCCTTTCGTATTCCTAAATCCAGTCCCATCTAACGCTACACATACCATGCAGCAATGCCGCACATTCACCTATATGAACACGTCCCCTTTCTGATCGGACGGCGTAGAAAAACGAGTGCAGAAACGCCGGCCCATTCAAAACATTACGCCTCCCGATCCACCCCCTATCTCACGCTCTCAACATTCCCCGATTATCCCGAATGCACGCCCCCCCTTGCCCCCGTCTAGCTGCAATCGCAAAAGTGTAGAAACCGCTTTTTGTGTTTTCTTTTTATTTATCTTGACTTCCCGAACACGCCGTTGAGCTTAGCCATTTTTGATGAGCGTGCCGGTGTTGCGGCGGCGGCGTCGTCGCTGTCCTCGTCGTCCTCGTCGGCGTCGTCAAAGTCTACTTCCTCCTCGTCATCTCCGCTATCGTCGTCCGTCTCCTCGGCCTCGTCGTCCAGGAGTCCGCCCTCATCATCGCTGTCCTCCTCCTCATCATCCGAATCCGCAATAATGCGGTCGCCAAGGGTATCAGGCATATCATCCGACATCTCGCTCTCGCTGTCCCCAAACTCCTCACTCCTCTTCAACTTCTTGCTCTTCCCCTCCACAGCCTCCACCTCGCTCTCCTCACCTTCCACATACACCACATCCTCATCCTCCTCTTCCTCCTCCCCCAGCCTCGCCTCCCTCACACTCTTCCTCAACTGCATCTGCGCATCCAACAAGTCCAACTTCCCCTTCAGCGCCAACAACCCCTGCAACCCCCGCGCCCTCTCCTCAATAACCCTATTCAGCTCCGCCAACTTCGCCACAACCTGCGGCTGCGTAGCCAGGTACCCTCCATGCGTAACCAAGGTCCACTGGATCCACACCATCAGACTCCCCGCCCGCCCAGGCCGTCTATGCAGTCTCCCCGCTAACAACCCCAACAGCGTCGTCGCCAGCGGCGCCGCGAGCCGCTGGATCGTTGCACGGATGGTGGGAAGATCAGAGGTCTGCAGACAGCTCTCCAGTAGCGCGTGATCAGCCGTCTTCAGCGCCTGGCTCAGCGCCACACCCAGACTCGCACCCGACGGCGCGGCGAGCGCGCTCGTTGCGCTCTTCGTAGCGGGGAACGATGACGAAACGGCGATAGGCTCGCTGGTGTGCGCCAGTACTAAGTCGCCGAAGCTCGGCTCCGCGGCGTCGGCCATGTCGACATCATCTGCGTCCTCGGCGTGGAAGTTGGCTGGGTCTTCGTCGTCCTCGTCATTGTCGGAGGATGCGGCGGAGGAGGAGTCCTGGGTGAGGTCGAATTGGTTTGTGTTTCCGTTCAGTTGCACGGAGGGAGAGTCGAGGTCGAGTGCTGAGCCGGTGACGACGGCGCGGGCTTCGGAGAGGATCTGTTTGCTTGGTGTGCGCGCTGCTTTCACGGTTGGGGCGGCGAGTTTGGAGGGGAGCTTGCGCTTGGTTGACATTGTGTAGTATTTCTGGGGGATTGGGCGTGGGTGGTTGAAGGAAAATTGGAGTACGCTGGTCGGATGCCAGGTAGGTGTCGGTGGGTGGGTGCTCGGGTTTTTTGTTTGCAAGAGGTGAGGTGCACGTTGTGATCACCGAGTTGAGTTGCGATTTATTATCATTGTTGCAGCTGGCGAGAAATAAATTTCCTCTAATCGCAGCGTCACGTGAATTATTTTTCATAGCTCTGTCGATCGGGCCAATGGCGCTGGCTGCGTTGGTCCACATCTGCAGCCTCGCCTTGGCAGATATCTGTGTATAATGGTTTACGAGTTCACGGAGCAGTATTTTAAAAAATCGCACATACGCAAGCAGATATATGACGAAAGAAAAAAATATAGACTAATATTCCTTGGTTAGTATTTACAGTAAATCCCCGATTTGCAGGACCCTTAGACCAAGGGTTAATTAACTATAGCGTCTTGGAAGAACCCCGTTTCCATCATACGTAAGAACAATATCACGACAATGTCCAAAAAGACCCAAAAAATAGTTTCAAATGCCAACTGGCAAACGCTGATGCAATATATTGCAGTATGCTCTCGCTCTGTCCTAACAGGCCCTCTCTCTATAATCTCCAAAATGCCCATCAAACCAACGCTGTCGGCACCTCCCCATCCAAAGTGCCAATTCCCAAACCCATACATACAATTTAAACCAAGCCCAGGGGAATCTAAACCAGCCCATCCCAACCTCCTATCCCAAACGCCACTGTTCCCAGTCCAACCAATCCAAATGCCTTCCCAAAACAACAACATAAACACCCAAATCCTCCCACCCCCCAGTCCAATCCTCCCAGCCCATCCCCAATCCATACCCAAAATCCTAAACCGAACCACCCCTCACCAACTCCTCCTGCCCCGCCGCCGCCTTCTTCTCCAGCACCTCATACCACACCGCATGCGCCTCCCTATCCACAGCCCCCACCCTCGCAATCTCCTCCACAATCTTCCCAATCGGCCCTACAAACTCCGGCAACCCCAGGGTCGCAAGCCCCTCACTCGCCGTCGTCGTAGCCTTCACCTTCTCACTCGCCGTCGTCGCCGACACGCGCGCCAGCACATGTCCCCTAAGTCTCTTAAGAAGCAATCGCATCACCGGCTCCCTCAGTACAGCCGTCTCCATCAGCCCAAGCTCATACGTATTCTCCGCCACCCTCGCGACCAACTCGCGCAAGTGCGCCTTGGTGGCAGATGGCATACTCCGACACGACTCGAGAGCAGCTTGAATCCCATCCCTCGCGCTAGCAGCCGACTTCGCGCCCTCAAGCACGCTGAGGATCCGCGACGCCTCCGTCTTCCACTGGCTGCGGACGTCGCGCTTAAGCAAGTTCTTGGCTTGTATAAGCACCGCACCCGCGCAGAGGATACGCAGCAAGTCCGCGCGAACGCGCTTAATGCGTCTTGCATCCAGCTGCAGCGTCTCGGGGAGATGAGGGCCAGAGTCCGCGCTGATGTCCGTGAAGACGTCGATGAGCATTTGGGAGTGAAATTTCTCTGGCGTCGGGCGGCTACGGGGTAGATTAACGCCCTCGGGGTCGCGGCGGGCGGTTTCCTCGAGGACTTTGGTGCGTGCCGATGTCCACCATGCTTCGGTGTGTTCGAGCGTGTGGAGGCCCTGGTCTAGGGCGTCGGCGAAGTGCTTTTGCTCGTAGGGAATTGCGTGTTTGATGAGCTCGGGGGAGGACTCGGAGAGCATGTAGTTTGCGTAGTCGAGTTGCATTACGTCGATGAAGTGCATTAGGGCCTCGAGACGCGTGACGAGATCGCCGGTCTGGAGCTTGTTCTGGACGAGGTCCTTGACTTCTTCGTCGCGGATTGGGGCGCAGAGTTTGGGGAGGATGGTGCTCATGAAGGAGAAGAACTTCTCGTATGAGAAGCTTCCTGCGCGGAGCTCCTGGCGGACAACGTCCACATCCAACACCCCGCTAATCAAGTTGTGCAGCGATGTGTTAGGTTGTAGCAGCCTGTGGAGCTTGCCCTTGATGTTCTCTGCCATGGCAAGAGTCCAGGGGTCACTGTTACCCGCAGCGACCTCGCGACGCATAGCGTCGAAGATCGCGCGGTTGACCACGCCGCGCTGCTCCAAGCAGTCTTCCATGGCGATGCGATACTCCTTATCGATTGCCAATTCATGGATGACATTGCGGTTGTCAGGTAGCAGTGATTGCACGGTCCTGAGGCGCTCCGCATGGTTCGCATCGGCAACAGGTGCGGACCGTGTCGGCGTTGCCGGCGGCGTCATGGTTTGGAGATGCTTCTCCACCGTCTGCTCTGACTTGGCTAGCTCCTGAAGATCAGGGGCTGGAGTTGAGCTTATCACGCTTGCTCTTGGGCGAGAATCACCAGTCGGTTTGGTCGCCCTGGCCTTTCTGGCTTCTTTGATAGCATTCGATATGAGGCGCTTGCCGTGCACAGGGCCTGCCAACTTCTTGATCCTAACCATGAGTTTCAGTTGATTCGCTCGAATGCCATCACGGTAAGAAGCCGTCACAGCCTCTTCCGTGCTGTCCTTGACAGTCTCCCATATAGCATCGAGCTCCACGAACTGCAGGACCATCATGTCGACAAGCGTGTTCGAGTCGCGAGCCTTCCACGCAATGAAGGCATTGTAGAACGTCGCATACGACTCCGACAATGGAGCAAGCTGTCTTGGACGGGGGGTGTAATTGTTAAAGGCAGTTAAGTGCGATATAACGTTCTCGAAGGAAATCAGTAGATCCCCGGCCTTTGCAACAAGCTCCTGTAACTGTGGATTAGCAAGGTCATCACGGCACATAGGCGCGCTTGGGGCCGCTCCCACCTGCTCTTGCTCTCCATTACCTCCTTTGCTGCTCAGCACCTGGGTCGGATGCCCCAGGATCAGGAAAGCGCTGAGAAATGTCCGCACTGCGGTCATTTCGTTGACAGATCCGCTCTCCCCTTCCTTCAGACCACATATCCGAAGGATCTGAGCAGTGCTTACGAGGACCTTCTCCTGAGCCAGCAGGGTCACCACATCCTCAAAGGAAGTATCCCGAGCTTTCTCAATCGTCAACCCAAGCTCAGTAAACTCCTTCAACGCCTTCCAACGAATGTGCGTCCTCCACGAATTCTGGATACGGCTAGCAGCCGTCTCTTCAGAAATAGGTTCCAGAGCCTCAGGCGTCGGCGAGAGACTCTTATTCGCACGAGGCGACGAATCCCTCGCCATACTCGGCGTCCTCCCCCTCTTCGCATGGCCACCATGTCCCCTATTCAAAATCTCCTCTCTCCTCCTCTCCGCCTCCGCCAACCTCTCCTCCATATGCCTCCTCAGCTTCTTCCCCTCCGCCTCACGCTTCTCCTTCATACTCTCCGCAATCCCCTTCGCCCTCTTCACCTCCTCCGCACAACTCGCCACAATCTCCGCTAGGTTCTTCTCCCGCGCCTGCTGCGCCGCCAGAGCGCGCTCCTCAGAATTATTCGTGCTCCGCGGCGCCGCCTTGGCCAGTGCGGCACGCAGCCGCACTTTCTCGGCGTGGGCGGCGCGGTCGGCGAGCCGGGCTCGGCGGTCCTCGATTATGGACGCGCGGCGGAGGTGCTGCGCGATGTGGTTGCTCTGCGGCCCGCCGTGGAGCGAGAGGTTCGAGGCGTGGGAGTGGTGAGAGTGCATGGATGATATGGAGTTTCGGCGGGAGGACGCGGCGGATGACTTGCGGCGGCTGGTGGAAGGCCGGTAGAAGCGTGCGGCGATGCGTGGAGGGAGGGAGCTGTGGCTGTCGTCGTGGGAGAACTGGGGGTCCTCGAAGGAGTTGTCTTCGAGCATGTCGGGTGGGGGTGTGGACTCTTTCATGGCCTCGTCGGGCGAGTCTTGGTGTTCAGGTATTTCCTTCATGGTTGCTTTTGTTTGGGTTGGTTGCGAGGTGTTGTCGTGTGTCGAAGGGGTCGTGTGTGCGTTCAGAGCGCAACGTGCACCGCTTTGTCACTTGACGGCGGTACGGTTTGGTTCAGAGCTGTCGAGCTAAAGCGAAGGGATGCTCTCAAGTCGGTCAGGCGTGTAGCACGCAAGGAGATGTAGTTGTAAGCTCAAATGGCGATCGTTGTGTCATAGACCACGAGGAAGGCGGCGTAGTCGTAAGGCTGAGCAAGAAAGCAGCGGGGTTTGTGTAAGACTACTGCTGCAAGTACAGTATAAATGGAGAGAGCGTTTGGATGCAAGAAGAGCGACGAGAGGATATGAACAGTAGAGTGACGAGCTGGCGACGGCGGAAGTAGCTTGTCCAAGGATTAGAAGAGAGAGTGAGTCGTCATGTCATGAGCCCTTCGGGTCTTAGACTTGCATCATGCGGTAAATGGGCGAGTTGAGACCTTGGAACGTTGAAACTGGACGTATACAACATAATAGCACAAATCACGGGGGTTTGTGGCTCGTTCATTCGCTAAATTTAGAGCCTAGACTTGCGTTTCCGCCACCAACCTCACACCAACCTCCCAGGGCATGTACCACACTATTTACAGGGCTCTTAGATGGGAAAGGACCGACAACTTCGCCATTTCTCCGCACAGTCAGCACCCATCTAGTACCGCAAACAGGGTCTCCACCCTTCAAAATCCTTCTTTCCCCCCTCGTCCCTCGCCCGCTAACAGCGATTACCAAGCCTCTTAGGTGCAGTGTCACCCAATACCACCCATCAAAATAAGAACCCGCAAGAATGCAGGAGAAGGCTTGATCTGCCATCCCATCAACACCATCACTAATAACTCAAAAATCAGTCAAAAATGAATAATAATTTATAATTTACTGGGGAAAATTAACGAGGATAATAACAAAGTACGCATAAACAACACAATAATACCAGCCCGCTCATCTCCGTCAACTACAGCCGCGGCTAGAGTGATTCCCCAGCCCTGCAATTTCTCTCGTTTCAGGTAATGTGAGACCTAGCACAGGCAATCGAGCGCAGGCGATCACTGCGAGCGAGAGCATGGGGAATAGGGCGTGCTAGACGTCATAGCTGATACGGATGTGCTGGGATTTTCATAACCCTCGGACAATTATCATAATATCACATTCATACTATGTATACTTCTCGGGCAAGCCGGGGGGAGGTGATCTGTATGACTGTTTGTTGCGCGATACATTCATCTGTCTACCCGATACATTCCCCTCTTAGACATTGATTGATAGCTGTGCATAATTTATGCCACCAGCTGCATTGCATAGCTGGCGCATTCCAATGGGTCCGGTCCGTATAGTATGTATGACATTTGACAGCGACTCGCAGACGACGCTTCCCATCCCTAGATCCCTTCTAGAACCCTTCCAGAAATCCTAATCCTATGCATCTAGAACTCCAAATCACCCAGTAGTTAACTCCTCACAAATCCAACCCATGCCATCGCTATCATACAACCTCCCTCTCTCCCCCCTCCTCCATAGAAGTACACACAATCACCCCCCACCCTCCCCTACGCCATCATCCTCATCAACCCAAACCCCATCCCCAACACCACCCCACTCCAAACCGCCATCCTCCTCCGTTCACTCCACGCCCAATCCTCCCTCCCCAGCCACCCCACCGCCCCCA
>JPJZ01001524.1:0-10553 GCA_000750815.1 Pseudogymnoascus sp. VKM F-4516 (FW-969) | reverse complement strand
GGGGGGAGTAATAGGGGGACTTACAGGATTCCAGAATGGTTCAAGGATGACGACGCGGGTGGCGGCAGTAAGGTTCAGGCCGAGAGATCCGCACTTCAGGGAGCAGAGCAAGATACGGCATGATTTCTCTTCGCGCAGCATTTTCAAGCTCGCCTCACGGAGATCGTTCCTCATACTACCATCATAGCGGGTGTATTTATACCCATCCCTCTGCAGAAACGGCTCAATCAGGTCCAACATGCTCGTGAACTGACTGAAGACGATGAACTTATGCTCATCCGCTTCCTTGCCGAGAATGCTCAGCAGGTGCGTGATCTTGGTTGATGTGACGATAGTAGAGAGTTTGTGCTCATCGGCGTCGAGATCAGAATCATCGATATCGGAAGCGCCTTCGACTTCGACTTCGGATTCGTTGTCGCTTGGGGGGTCAGACTTAATAGTTATTACCTCGCCAGGTCCATCTTGCGCTAACGAAACGTCCGTCTCATCGAAGCTGTCGTATTGGGTGGATTTATCACTATCATCACTGCCAACGTCAATGCCCTCTCCCTCGGCATTTTCATCGTCTGTTCCGCCTGCCTTGCCGAGTCTGGTTGGGCCTTGCTGGTCCTCGCCTACGATCCAAGAGCCTTCATCTTCATCATCGCTGTCAACGATGACATTGCGATTGCGAGCCTTCCGCGGCGGAGACGTCTTAGACTTGACCTTCTCTCCCTGTATATCCGAGTTACGAGCTCGGATAGCAGAAATGCGATCTTTGCGAGACTTGGGTTTCTTAGTGCTCATCAGCAAGTCACTCTCACACTCCTCGCATCTTATCGCGCCAGCCTTTGCCAGTTCTTTGCTGATCACCAGTTGGCAGACATCGCACTTCTTGGTCCCGACTCCGAGATCACCAAACATGCCAGCAAGATCATCCAGGTCGTCATCAGTGGAGGCTGCCTTCTTTCGCGGCGTAGAAGGCACAGTTGCTAACTCAGCGCCTATGGCCTCTCCGTCCTTGCCTAACTTTCCAGCAACCAATTTCGGGTGGTTACAAGCCTGTCTGAGACGAAGGAGTAAGGTCAGCGCGCTGGCATAGTTGACATTCTGGCCGTCCATCATCTCCTCCAAACTCTTGTCTGCGCGTTTCTCGAGGCGGTCATAGAAGAGGCGCTCCTCAGGAGAGAATTTAGCGAAGACTTTCTCAATCTTTCGCTCCGTAACCTTGAACCCAGTGCTGCTAGCAACTCCAGCAACCGATGGCTTGCCGCCAGGGTTCAAAGCACCGTCCTTCTTCAGGATATCCTTGGTGCGGCGCTTCATGAAGATCTTGAGATAGTGCTGTAATCTTTTGATAGCCACGTCACCTCTGCCGTTCTTCATTGGCCGATCAATCTGATCTTTCCACTGCTTTAAGTCGTCATACGGCTTGATACGGAGGAACTTGATCAAACTCTGAAGTTCGTCGAGGTTGTTCTGCATGGGAGTCCCGGTAAGACACCAGCGGTATTCGGATCTCAACGCATAACAAGCCTGTGTCGCCTTTGCATTACGGTTCTTAATTGTGTGCGCCTCATCAAGGATAACGCGGTACCAATGCAAGCCGAAGCACCCGACCTTGATCCCCTCCGAATCTTGCGACGAGTTTCCAAACTCAGAAACTAGAATCTGGTAGGTGGTGACGACAACATCGTAGTTCTTCAGGTCGTTGTGGTTCTTGGTGCGCTGTGGTCCGTGGTGGACGTAGACGCGGAGAGAGTGAGACGGCAGCACCTTGTCCTTAATTTCAAGCTCCCATTGTCGAATTAATGCCAGAGGTGCCACTACAAGCGTGCACTTTTGCATTGCTGAGGGGAACTTGCGCTTCCCATCTTCGAGATCTGACCCACTAGGCCTTGGGTTTGAGAGGATGAGCGAAATCGATTGAAGTGTCTTCCCGAGACCCATATCGTCAGCCAAAATTCCACCTTTCGGTACTGTGCCTTTCTTCCTCGTGCCAAGTTCACGGTCTTTCATCCAGCCTAATCCCTCAATTTGATGGGGGAGTAATTTGACCTTGACGCCCTCTACTGTTCCGTCATCCTCATCTTCGTCGTCGTCTTCTACTGGTGCGTCTGCGGTGACCGCAAGACCCTTCATCATCGAAGCTAACCCATCAGCCTTAGCCTCGAGCTTCTTCTTGCGTGACCTTGTCTTCGGGATATCGTCATCTTCATCCTCAATAGCGCCTTCCAAGAGAGCCTTGAGGTCTTCAGCTGCCTTCTTCGGGTCAACAAAGGCATAGGGTTCCGCAGGAGCAAGGCGATCCCTATAGCTATCCTTTGTAAGGTCGATGACATTTCCATACGCATCTCTAGTGAGGTCAATGGGGTTTTGATATTGGCCGACTGGTTGGATAGTCGGTTGATAGTTGACGGGTTGGAATCCGCCGCCCTGGTTGTTCACAGGTTTGAACCCGCCTCCCTGGTTATTCACAGTCTTAAAGCCGCCTGGATATTGGGTTCCAAAGGAACCATAAACGGTAGGTGGTGCTGGCTGCGTGGTCTTATAAATCGGAGCGCTGGGCTTAGAAATCGGAGTTGCAGCGCCCGGAGGAACTCCGTAGGTCGACGACTGATAATTGCTTGGGGCACTTTGTCCGGGCACGTTGCGGGGTTGTTGAAATTGGGGACGGGCGGGTTTCGTTGGTATGAACATGCTTGAGTTTGTGTTGTATTTAGATTGGGCTTGGTTTCCCTGTGAGTTGCCCTTGGTGAGTGGCGATTGGGGCATCGTAGGCTGTCCAAATTGGGGGCCAAACGATGGTTGAGCTGCCACTTGCAGTGCTGGGTTGGCTGGGTATGGTGCCAATTGTCTCGATGCATTTTGCTCCTGCTGCTGAGCTGGCTTCGGTGGCGCCTTCGCAGGCGACCTTTCGTTGACCATGGTGCTCATATGTTTCTGGGAAGTTACTTTGGTGGCTCTTTTGTTCGCGCCGAAGGCAGCTGGGACTGGCGAGTTTGTCGTCTGGTGGCTTTCTGGGAAGAAACCACTACTGTCGGCGGAATGGTAATCGAATAAAGACGTGGAATTTCCAAAGTCGCTGAGGCTAGGTGAATGCGGGGTACTCCATTCGACAGACGATTCGGAAGTTGGTGATATCACTATTTGTTTGGGTATCGGACGCGCGACTGGAGAGATTTCAATAACTGAAGAGTCAGGATATCCTGCTGAGCTTGTTTGTTGTGGTTCTGCTAGGCGCTGGTTCTGTGGGAGCGCGTTCGCGGAGTTTGCTGGTTGTGTTGACTCCCGCGCGGTTTTGTTGCGTCCGGAGCTATTGTTGAGTTAAAAAATGTTCGCCACGCTGCCGTCAACGAAAGGTTAACGCGAACAATCTACCATACCTCATAAATTATTCTTTTTACTGTGCATCGGTCACTAGGTTGGTCCCTTTATGAATTTCAAAAGTTAAATCTGTCTTCCACAGGGTCTTGAATATCAATGTGACCCACAATAGGCATCAATGTAAATCATCCACTATCGAAGCGATAAGCCGTTGGCCAGGTGAAACCTTAATTGAAGTTATATGTGCACGGTACTGATATTGTCCAACACGAGATTTTAAGCTTGAATTACCACATCATTAATTCCCTCCAAATAAACAGAATAATTTAAAACGCTACATTGCTTGATATCCATCAAATGGATGGGTATCGCAGTTCCACCCCCAAGAACAATCAACTCCGATCGCATCTGAAATATTATAGTACCGTGCAAATAACCCTCCATCGCCTACCTTCTCGTAGTGATTCCAGGCCTACTTCTGCTCTTGTGCTTTCCACTCTGTTCTCCCCAGTCTTATAATGTCCGACTGTCCCATTGTCCACGACGCTGGCCCCTCTCCTGCAAGTGCCTTCAATCCGCCGCTCACTGCAGCTTTGGCGATGACATCCGCATCCTGAGCCCAACCGTCGCTCAACCAACCACCACTGACGGCGCCGAACAACCTTGCAACACCCTGGACCGCAAACTCGGCGGTTCTCAAATGGTCTCTTCCACCAATGATAAGACCAGGTCGCAAAATCACAGTCTTCTCAAAGCCCAGTGCCTTGACGGCCTCTTCCAGCTCTCCCTTCATCTTTGGGTATCCCATCATAGAATTTGGGTTGGCGCCACCACTGCTGATGAGGACGTACACCTTGACGCCAGCCTTCTTTGCCGCTTGAGCGGCCTCAAGGTTCAGGTCATAGTCGATCTTTCGCTGGTTCTCAAACCCGCCTGCTGCAGCACGGGTAGTTCCCAAGCCTGAGAAGAAAATGTCGGCTGGGGGTGTGATGGCAGAAATGCTAGCTGCCCATTTGGCTGAGTCCTCGACGGTCGCATTTAGCTTGGCATCTGTATCCTTGGGGGCGCGGCGAGTGAAAGTGCGCACGGAGCTGATCGTTGGGAGCTGGAGGAGCGTGGAGAGGATGTTTGAGCCCTGTATCCCAGGAGGAGCGTCAGCAGAGTGCATCGAGAACGGCCAATAAACACTGGCGAGGCTGACGATGTACTTACAACCAGGCCAGTAGAACCAATGACAACTGTGGAAGTCATGATGAGGTAAGCTGGGGATTCTGTGTATAAACTCGTTGCTGGTAATATTCCAAACTCTGTAACTAAGATCTTGTTGCAATAATATAGATTTTCGTAGATGAGTTTGATTTATCTCGATCGTCCAAACAAATGATCTTGTGGAGATGTTTGCAATACGTCACAAGCCTTGCCTAGACCCGGCTTCTCCGGCCAATATTGGTATGGTTTTCACGTGCCTCAGCCTTGCGCCATCGTAATCACGTGATTTTGAAATGTTTAGCCGGCGCAAATTAAGCTCTACGCTAAATTGGCCACTGTCTATTAACCGAGGATTGCGTGATCGCGACTTTGCCGTATCGGCTCCAAAAAAAAGTTATGAGACATGGGGAGATACTTTCGGCCCCAGCAAAATATTGCCTGTGACAGTTGTAGACCCCAGAAACGGCGCCCAGTCCTCTCTAATGGCCACTCAATTGGTAATACTATAGACAGTAAGGTGTTCTTCCTTATTTCCTTTCTTTTTCTAGTCTCCGTCTTCGCTCTCTCTCGCTATCCTCAAAACTCTCTTTCCCTTCCTTCGCCATCTGTTCGATCAGTATTGCGGATTAGGGATTATTCACCTCGACTGAACCTCCAACTCCCCCCTCTTACCCCACCAACTTAATCCTCAGTCATGCATCTCCAGCAGAACCAGGAGCCCTTCGGCGGCCCCGGTGCTGAAAGCAAGTGGAACAAGGAGCAGGAGTCGCCCTCCGCCGTGAAGCAGTTCACCCAGAAGTCATCGGCTCTTCCTTTTGGCCAGCCAATTGACTTTGCTTCTGTCAGCGGTCCAACCTATGTCACAGCTCAGACTTTGGTCCAGCAGGTGGCATATTCATTGAGCGACAAGCTTTACAGCTACTCTCCAGAGACCTTCGACCTCGATATCTCAGCAAAGGAGTGGGCTGCGGCCAAGGCCAAGAATGCTCACGGATACCCTACCTCGATCTCTGCCATGCAGACCAGGGCTGGTGCTGGATCAATTGCCCTCGGATACATGTTCTCCAAGGACTTTGATCTCTCAAAGAGGCACATCCCCCAGTCACTTCTCGCCTCCGCTGGCACCTTGGACCACTTGCGCCCAGCTCTCGACCAGCTCTCCCTCCTCTACTCTGTCGCCAACCCATTCGTTGCCCACATCACCGCGGTTGACTACGCCTCCGGATCCTCGAGCGGCCTTGTTACCGACTACACATCCGCTCTGGCTGTCGCTGAAGACCTCGGCCTTGGACTTGTCTCCAGCGCATCTCCATACGAGGCTCAGCACATCTCCCTGTTCGCGACCCTTCTGGCTACGGTCCTCCCAACTATCCACATCTACGACGGCATCAAGGTCGGACGCGACACTGTCCGTGTCATTGATGTCCTAGACCAGTCTGGATTGAAGGGTGTCTATACCGCTGTTTCCAAGGAGATTGCTGCCATTAGCAAGAAGGCTGATGTTGACTCCAAGGTGCAGCAGGTGCTGAAGGCTTTCAACGATGAGCTCGGCACCGCATACGACCTGTTTGAATACCAGGGACACGAGACCCCAGACACTGTTCTGGTTGTCTTCGGCACAGTTGAGGCTGCCTTGGCTTCTCAGGTCGCAACCAAGCTCTCCGAGTCAGGAAGCAAGGTTGGCGTCATCAATGTCCGTGTCTACAGGCCATTCGTTGAGGAGGCCTTCATTGCCGCCCTCCCAGCGTCGGTCAAGACCGTTGCAGTCCTTGGACAGGTCCAGGACGCCTCGGAAGTTGCAGACAAGTCTGTGCGCTCTGCCCTTTACGGCGATGTCACTGCTGCTCTCGCATTTTCCGATAAGTTCGCCCCTACTCTGTCTATTGTTGACAGCAAGTACGCCAGAGAGCAGTCGTTCACTCCAGAGTCTATTGCTACGCTATTTAGCCAGCTGGACACTAAGGCCGTTTCCGATTCCGAGGAGGTTTCGATCCAGCTTCTTGCACCAGGCAAGGCTGAGCAATACACCTTCTGGAACCTGGATGACTCTGCTGCCAGATCTGCCCCAGCCGCGATCAGCAAGTTTCTCTCCAGCGATTCCAAGACCAATGTCTTCCTTAAGCAGGCCTACGACAACTTTGTGCAGGGTGGCGTTGTCAGAAGCGACATCCGCAACTCCAAGAAATCCATCGATACCTCTTACCCCATTGACCAGGCTGACATCGCTGTCGTTGGTGATGAGAAGATCTTCAAGGACTTGGATGTTGTTGCCAGCCTTAAGTCCGGCGGTAAGCTCATCGTGAAGCTTCCTGGTCTTAAGGACGAGGATCTGGAGAAGAAGCTGCCTGCTTCCGTCCGCAGAGAACTCCAAGCCAAGAACGTTGAGCTTTACGTTGTTGACCCAACTGCATCTGCAGCTGTTGGAAAGGATGCGTCTCTGGAGACACAGCTTCTTGAGCTTGCATTCCTGAGAATTGCCCGTCCAGATGTTCTCACGACCGGACTGGACAAGCTGGTCGCCATCAGTGGCAATGCCGCTGCATTGGCTGAGATTACAACTGATCTGGACAAGTCACTTCGTCAATTCGAGGTCCCAGCCGCTTGGGCCGAGCTTGAGATTGACACCAAGGAGAGAGAGCTCCCCGCGGATGTGCAGACCTCCAGCTTCACCACCTTTGACAAGGTTGAGGTTGAAGAGCCAGCTCTTCTTAAGGACTGGCAAGCTGCCGCGAAGGGTCTTGTCTTCAAGGAGGCCTACGGCACTGTTAGCGCCCTGCGCCCTGACCTTGCAGTCAAAACCTTCACCGTCAAGGTCCAGGAGAACCGTCGTTTGACCCCGCTGACCTACGACCGTAACATCTTCCACATCGAATTTGACCTCGGAACCTCTGGTCTCAAATACAACATTGGAGAGGCTCTTGGTATTCACGCCCAGAACGATAAGCAGGAAGTCGAGATGTTCATGGTGGCCTACGGCCTCAGTGCTGATGATGTTGTCGAGGTCCCATCTCGCGAAGACGCGTCTGTCCTTGAGACACGTACTATCTACCAGTCTCTGATGCAAAACATTGACATCTTTGGCAAACCACCAAAGAAGTTCTACGAGGCTCTCGCCGAGTTTGCTACGGATGAGAACGAGAAGAAGGAGCTCCTCACTCTTGCCAGCCCCGAAGGTGCCAACGAGTTCAAGCGCCGCGCTGAGGTTGACACCATTACCTACGCCGACATCCTCCTCGAGTTCCCATCGGCCCACCCATCATTCCACGACATCGCACAGATTGTCAGCCCAATGAAGCGCCGCGAGTACTCCATCGCCTCCTCCCAGATGGTCAACCCAACGACGGTCGCCCTGATGATTGTCGTCGTCAACTGGGTCGACCCTAAGGGCCGCGATCGCTTCGGTCAAGCCACCAGATACCTCAGCCAGCTCCCGGTCGGCACCGAGGTCACTGTCAGCGTCAAGCCTTCCGTCATGAAGCTCCCAGCCAAGGACTCTGCTCCTCTCATCATGGCCGGTCTCGGTACGGGTCTTGCTCCTTTCCGTGCCTTCGTCCAATACCGTGCCATGCAAAAGGCACAGGGTATCGAGATTGGCTCCATCCTTCTCTACATGGGCTCCCGCCACCAGCGCGAGGAGTACCTGTACGGCGAGGAGTGGGAAGCTTACCAGGACGCTGGTGTCATTACCCTCCTTGGCCGTGCCTTCTCACGTGATCAGCCCGAGAAGATTTACATCCAGGACAGAATGAGACAGACCGTTGATGACATCATCACTGCTTACATCGAGGAGGAGGGATCGTTCTACCTCTGTGGCCCTACATGGCCCGTCCCAGATGTTACGGAGGTCCTTGAGGAGGCTATTTCTAAGAATGCTAAGGCCCTGGGCAAGAAGGTTGACTCTCGCAAGGCGATTGACCAGCTGAAGGAGGAGCAGAGATACGTGCTTGAGGTGTATTAGATAAATTGATCTTTTGTATATAGGCGAGCGATTTTGATGATAGAAGCTCAGTATTTAGATTTTGAGGAGGGATTCATAGGTATCAATCACTTTGGAATACCAGATTGTATACTACTCTTACCTCTTTTGTTGCTATATTTCTGTGCTGTAAATCCCTCGGTCATGCCGTTTGACCAACTACGATGCTTAATAATGATAGCTTCCTTTGATATTACTCGATTATGCACAACATACCCTGTCTATCATTCTCCCGGTCGGCCATTAAGGAAGGTTGATTGCTGGAAGGTGGTGTGTGGTGGTGTGGTAGTAGTGGTGTGGGTGAAGTGGGTGTGTGGGTGCGTGTGTGAGTGGCGCCCAGGTCCAGGCCTAGAGTGGAAGCGTCAATGCTGATGGCCGTTGTATAACCGCAAGTATACCCATCCAAAAACCTCCTCCCCAGACAACGCTGCGTTGGCACATCTGGCACCAATTGGACCGATATTATACTGGCGCCAGCAAAGCCGCGCATCTCATAGTAACCATTTCAGCAGGCACTACCTGCACATATACCAAACATCCCCCATCGCACCCCGACAATAAGCAATTATGCCGGACAGCGGTAAACGTCCGACCCAAGCAGGGGCACCAGGACGCAACACAAAGAACAACGCTAATGACACTGGATCCGACACTCTGTCCAGCACGCCGCCACAGAGGGAGCACAAGGCGAAGACGAAGCACGCTGTAGGCCACCGATTACACGGCAGGGTCCCCAGCACCCGGGCGCTCCAGAAGCTCAAGGCACACGCAGGAGACCGCGATGCGAGCAAGCATCTCCGGCGTCAGACATCAACACCAGGCAGTCCCACGACCCCGACCATGGAAGGCATAGACGAGCCCAAATTCCCGCGTGAAACCACAGCGCCTACCCGCCCGAGCACCCTGCGCCGCAACAAGTCGCACGGCGAAGTCAAGAGAGCCAAAGTGGCCACGGCCATGAAGCGCTCTGCAAGCCATACCAGCATCAGCCACCAGAGCAAATCAAGCGTGCACTTCGACCTCGCCAACACAACCACCAACGGCGACGACCACGACGACGGCTGGACCGAAGCCAGCGGCTCCGCCTCCCCGTCCCTCTCCCGCGCCAACTCCGTCGCAGGCGCCTCCTCCGGCCGCAACTCCGCCAAACCCCCCGCGAGTGCCGCAAACTCCATACCCCCCTCCCTCGCCGCCTCGCCCGCAAAGGCACGCATCGACGCACGCGACTGGTCGCAGCACGAGAGGACACACAGCGCGCCGGACGCGCACCAGATTACCTCGCGCCTCCTGCAGCGCGCGCCCTCGCACGGCGCGGCGCCAAAGATGTCAACCGTCTCCGTTACTGCGATGGCGCCTGGGACCTCGCAGACCAGCGATCTAGCACCCAGCTCTGGATCCGCGACCCCGCACACCGATTCGCACAAGTCGGAGCTGATGTCTCGATTCAAGGGGTCCGGGTCGGGGACCCCTGGCGACACTTCACCCTTCCTCCAATCGCACCACCCTACATCTACGAAGAAAGCCGCTGAGCCCGCCAATGGCGCCGCCGCGGAAGCAGACGCTGCTAACTTCGCACTCAACAGCCGTCGCGCGAAGTCAATGTCGAATCTCAAATCCCGTGCCGTCGAGCCCGACGACTCGTCCTCTGATGACCGCGCGCTGGCGCCGCGGAGCAGGAAGTCAAGCACGCATTACATACCACCCCAGCAGTCGCGGACGCAGCAGAAACTCTGGCTGCAGCGCGCGTCGTCGAATATCGAGCCTGCGCAACTCGCGCCGGCTGGGACGCTGGGGCTGGGTCTTGGGGGGTTGCCGGTGGGGATGGGTATGGGCATGGGGATGGGGTTGAATGTACATGCCTCCCCGCTGGTAGGGAGTATTGGGAGTGGCTATGGCCCTGAAGGCGGGGCGGGGGATCCGAGAATCAGGATGCAGCTTGAGAAGACGGGGTCGGCGTTTATGGTTGTGAGAAGGCATCAGGATCCGATTGCGAAGAGTGTGAGGAGGTTGCTTGTGCTGCCTGGTGGGGAGAAGGGGAGGAGGATCCCAGGGGCAGGGAGGG
>JPJZ01001523.1:0-10454 GCA_000750815.1 Pseudogymnoascus sp. VKM F-4516 (FW-969) | reverse complement strand
GGGGCGGGGAGGGCGATAGGGAGGAAGAATTGCTCTCATATATATAACAAACTTTGATAATCATTACACGGCCATCCATTCCTCAATATCTAACCTTTGCCCTATCCATTTTCAGCGTCCAGCCACCTCCCGCCACAGTTAGAAGATCTCCAGGAAGGGACACATCCCACACATTCCAAAGAAAAGAAGGAATGAAGGCGCGATTGAAAACCCCAACTCCTCCCACCGGGGAAGGAGCATCCGAGGGAAACCAGGCATAACAATAGGGAAGGAACGACTGATACAAAGTTCCCCACCCGCATACGTTCTCCCCAGTCGCACCTTCCTCAGAAAAGTAAGCTCACTTCCTCCCCCCTAGAAAGGCGCACACGCCAAACAGACCACTTCTATTTCTTCTACATTTTAGGGAAGGAGCGACTAGGGACGTGACTGCCTTTCTCTGGGAAAGAGTGATGGAGGGGCAAGGGGGGGTGGGGAGGGATATCATTGCATATATGTGGAGCAAAGCGCGATTTTTGAGGGGTTTTTGTTTGAGAGGATGGGATGGCGGGATGTATATGAAATATATGAGGGAGATAAATGGAAAGCCACGTAGACACATACGTGTTGAAGTCCGTCTTGTCTGCCTATTCCGCGGGTGCCTGCCATCTCTCTGCCTGCTTGTTGCCTACTATCAGTTCTCCTCGCGACTTCCACTCCACACCCCCTTCGCCATTTCCATCGCATTCATCACATTCATCACATTCACCAAGGCACGAGATAGAGATAGAGCTAGAGACATAGTTTTGTTTATGTTTAAATTTGTAGTTGAGGGTATATTATTATATATCACCATCCCCACCATCCATATGCAACCACCCACATATCCTTCCCACCATCCACCACCAATCGCTCCACCACCAAAACAAAACATCTATAGGGATATATCCAAACAAAACAGCAGCACAACGCTCAATGCCCCTCCACCCATCCCCAGTTGTCCAAAAAGAACAACCCAGGGCAAATAACTCCCAAAGCCTATGCACAAGAGACTCAGAAACACCCGTAATCGTTTGTAAATGCCGAACCAAATTCCCTTTCCCTTAAGTCCCCCAAAAAGTACAAAAAAACGCCTTCGTATGATTCCCATCATTCACCTCCTGTGGTCCACAAAGTAGAGAGTGCTCCCTTTTCCCTTCCGCCGTGTGACGCCCCATCTCTAAAATTTCCCAAAACAAATGCTTTCCGCGCTGTGTGCAATTTGAACACCCCTTTTTCTTCAATATGAACCGGTTGTGGTTGTCGTATAAAATACAGACAAGAACGTTCGTCAAAATCTACCCATTTCACACTCCCCGTGCATTCATAGTAAGCACCTTCCACAACAATCCTTTCTTTCCCAATAATCCCCTCTCTTGGGACCTCTCTTGCGCCGCAGCGGGCGGCGTCGCATCGCCCCTAAAGCTTCTCGCTGTATCCTCGCTCGCCCCGGAATCAAGACTCGATCGCGCGCTAAGGCTTTCCTCCCATCCATACCGATCAGCATCATGTGATGCCGCCGCCGTGGTAGTCGAGTGGACACTCGCATGATCGACGAGCGTGCTCGCGAGCGAGGTGATGCTCATCCCTGGTGTGACAAGGGCAGTTTCATTACTCGTCACGCTCGGGGTGCGACCACGCTTCGCGGCAGCAGCAGCGAGAAGTCTCCAGTCAATCTCAACCTCGTCGTCTGCGTCAGGAATCGTTCGTGCGGCTTCTGCGGCCAAGATGGAGTTCAGCGTCGGAGCAGGGTGAGCATAGATATACTGCCCCTGCAGACTCGGGCGCGGGATCCTGCGTTTCGGTTTCGGGGCCGGCGGTGCAGCTCGAGTAGGTGCCATGGGCACCTCTGATTTCGCGACCGCGTCAACTCCTTTCGTCGTCTCCGCCAGATCGCCAGGGCCCGCACCAGCCATCGCAGCCATCGCAGTGATGGTCGTGGATGGCGGGCGCGGGGTTACCTCAAAGTGGGCCGTTATCGTAGCTGCCATGGGCAGCACGGAAGCGGGGATCCTCTGGGAGGGCGGCGGGGCTGGAAGGACTGAGGATCTCGGCGCGGTCTGCGCTCCCTATTGCGGAGGGCCGGTGGTGCGGGGTGCATGCGGGTAGCTGCTGGGGTTTGGGCCAGTGTAGGTGGTGTTGTGG
Source organism: Pseudogymnoascus sp. VKM F-4516 (FW-969) (assembly GCA_000750815.1). Lineage (NCBI taxonomy): Eukaryota > Fungi > Ascomycota > Leotiomycetes > Thelebolales > Thelebolaceae > Pseudogymnoascus > Pseudogymnoascus sp. VKM F-4516 (FW-969). Next base: position 8,291 of record JPJZ01001523.1, on the reverse strand, counting down.
CGCGGGGCGTGCGGGTAGCTCGATGTGCTCGTGCTGGATTCGGAGGTGTGCGACGGGCGGGTCTTGCGGAGACCCCACTTGAAGCCCATTTTCTTCCAGGCGGACTCATCGGTCCTTCCCTTCGGGCTCGAGTCGGCGGAGGATTCCTGCGAGTCTGATGTGGGCGGTGTGAATGGAGGGGTCATGGGCTCCCCGAGCGAAGTAGGAGAGTCAGCGGTGCTACTGTAGGAGTCGTCGGTGTAGGAGTCGTCGTTTGCCTCAGCGCTACTTGTCGTAGATGAGGTATACGCGGAACCGAAACCACGCTTGATCGCAAGAGCAAGATGGGACGGCTGTGACGGGCGTAGCGGTCCAGAGTAAGTTTGTGTCTCACGACTCGAGCTGCCATAGCCTGACTGTGAAGAGGATCCGGAGCGGTTGTCACGGGATTCCTGTGTGACCATACTCGCCATGTCATCCGTCGACGCGTACGGAGTTGAGAAGGCGGTTGGGGCCCGTGTTATCGAGACCGAATTCAGGAAGGGTACAAGTACACTCTCCTCCATGAGGTCATATACAATCCTGACGGCCGTATCAAGTTGTGAGGGGTGTGGCGGTGTGAAGTGGTTCGGGGCAGAAACGAGGCGGTCACGAACGTCGGAGGGCAGGTTGACCTCCCGGGGCCCATTCGGTGTGATGTAGGCATCCAGCAGCTTCTGCCATAGCATGCGAACATATTCGCAACCCTCCGTCGACGGTGTTATTAATAGCCCACGGCTATTTTCTCGTAATGTTTCATAGTGTTTCCGGTACCGCGAAGCATCCATTGTAAATTCTAATGTTTCCAGGCAGTGATTTTGTGATAGGTAGGCCATGAAGGCGCTCAGGGTCCATGGCGGCGGTGCCGAATTGGCGAGAACCTCTCGCAGTGTCGGCCTCCGTGGGCAGTATGGTCCAGCGGGTATGGCAAGGCTCAGTGGCCTCGATGGCAAGTTGTCGCCAGACGACATGAATTCGTCGTCAGCGTCCCAGTCGAAGACGACCGCAGAACACCTCGGCGAGGGATAAGCGGTATTTTCTTCGTGTTTTTGTGGAGGTACTTGTTTCTGTCGTTTCGACTTTCTCATTGCGATTCGGGAGAACTTCATGAAGCCCTTGGCCTCTTTCCCAAATGTGCTACTACTCCTTGCTCTTTCTGTGTACTGAAAGATGGAGACGTTTTCTATATCGATAACATTGGCAATGTCGTGTATGTGTAATATGCAGAAGAGTTATCTGGTAGTGAGGACAACGACCTTTTTGCACTTCGCGTTAGGACCAAAGAGGGTCTACGTTTGACTGGCGGATCTAAGAAACGACGAATCACTTTTAACGCATGTAGGTAGCCGATCAAACTTCCAATGGTTGGCGATCTCCGTTTCCGTTCAAGACAGCCGGGTGTCAAGCGTTATGCAGTGCGTCGTCAGGAGTGTTTCCTGGGCTCCGCGCGTCCGAATGTATGGTATGGGTTGAGTATGGTGGCGTAGGGTGGTGTTGTGGTGGTCACAACGTGCCTTTGAGTAACCGTTTGAGTAACGTTGGCGAGAGTGTCGGGAAGGAAGGGTATAAGAGAGAGTAGCCTGTGACGGATTTCTTTGTGTTCCCAGTGACGATGTATGTAAAGACCCGATTCGTGCTGTCCTCTTTTTCGTAATGGCCTCTTTCTTTTTTTCGCAACGGGTGACACCGAGGTGGTGCAGTAATGGGTCCTAAGTCCACTTATAGTCCCACTGCCCTGGAAAGAAGACAACGGCAGGCAAGCGTTTTGTTTTCCGTCAATGCAAGGCTCGGAAGGTGTGATTTGGCGTGTGAGGTAAGGGTATGGAGCGTATGGAGTGTATGGAGCAAACGGGATCGGTTTGGCGCGGCTAAAGACAGCACGTTTTCACGCAGAAATGAGTGAATGGGTCGGTCGGGATCGATGGTCTGTTTTCTCGGAGGAGGGATATGGGTCGTTATGGATGTTTCGAAAGAGGCTTCTGTGCATCTGAGATCCGAAGTGGGTATTTAGTAGTAAGGTACACTGAATAGTGGATGCTGGTGGGGCCAAGACGTAATAAAGGCGAGTACACTTTCGTAGAGTCCGTACAGTGGAGACTTTTCTTTTCGGGGGGGGCGGTGGACAGCGGAATGATGGAAGGCCTGCTTTTTGAGCGAGTAAGTACTATAGTAGCGTATAGTGCTAGAGATAAACGTAAGTAACTACTCTGTAGGGGTAAGTCAGGTCACTGGAAGCACTGAAAGAGGGTTTCGGCTTGCTGCTTGCCACTTTGGCAACGTGCGAGGTACGCTCTGTGTCCAAGGTGCCACCTGGGGGGAGACAGCGGAGACAACGGGGACAACGGGTTGGACAAAGTGGATGTAGTGGTGGAGTTTGTGCAAGAGGGCAAAGCAGATATCGGGTGACGGTGGCAAAGAGGGTTATTTCTTACCTTTTCTTTGCTGTATAGTACAGTATTGAGTATTGTCGTGGGTATAGTAGTTGAATCGTTGAGTAAGTGAGTGGGTTGATCGCGAGATTGACGGTGGAGTAGGCAGGGCCAGGAATAGAGAAACAAAGCGACAGTTTCGAGTAGCGAAGCGCAGCGGATAAGTAGCGGATGAATATTAAGAGAATATTAAGAGATAGATAAGGGAGAGAGAGCAGAGTACCAGGAGAAGGTACTCCTACTCATCGGGTGGTTTCTTTGTTTATCGATCGATTCCTCGTAAGGAAGATGAATAGAGTAGGAAGTACGGAGTAAAGTAGGGTACTCTACTCTTTGGGCTGGCTTTGTCCGCGGTTCAGGGTTTCGGTGGCGAGAGGTAGAAGGTGTGGAGTCAAGGAGTTCGGATGGCTGAATCGTTCGGGTCTGTCCCAGTCGCAGTTCGATTTGACAGGCAAGGGCCGGCGCAAGGTAGGGGGAGACAGGCGGGTGGCAGGGCGTTAACTTGGCGTTTATGGGCGGCAGGGTAAGAGCAGGGAAGATAGAGTACAGTAGAGTACAGAATGTCAGAGGATTGGTAGGGATTGTAGAGTTGGTGGAGGCGATAGAATGTTCATGGAAGCAGTTACAGGAGTGTCAAGTCTCAAGGAAGCCCAGTGCGGCGACAATAGACGAATACAGCTCAATCAACAAGGGGAAAGTTTGTAGGTACGGGTACGAAGAGTGCGCAAATAGAGTACTCGTACTCTATTGGGAAGAGCCAGGGTACAGGGACAACAAGGGAAGAGGAAAGCGGACTGGTAAGATTATAGGTTATTGGAGCAGGAAGAGTCGGTGAATTGAAAGGGTTGGGTTTGCTGATAATTTGCTGATAAATGTGACTTGAGGAAAGGGTAATGAACGATGTGACAAGATGACGAAGTGACGAGATGACAGAGCGACGGAACCGCTGATCTATTGCTGTTCGTAGAGGCCAATTATGGCGGCAGTAATAATAGTACCCGGCAGAAATTAGAGTAGTACTGTATGTACTCCAGATTACAGATTACAGACAGAGTGTCCCAGATTATTTTGGAGAAGATAAGATACATTGCATACATTGTCACACATTCTATAGCTATATTGATAGGATATGAGGATACGATAGGATATATGGATATATTGATGGGGGGACAATGGGAACGGAAAGTCTGGTCGAGATGACAATTACAGTTTATGGTGAATAGGATAGAGTAGGAAATATGACACAAGAGCAAGTATAGTCGAGTACTATAATCTATTAGTCCAATACAGTCATGTCTCTGTAATGTCTAGCAAACAAGTTACTGTACTGTAAGAGTCGTCGACGATAGGATAGCCATGCATCATCAGGTACCTTCGCATACACCCTACACCGCACAGTACATGCCTCCGCATTCCTCATCTCAAGTGCTTACTGGACTGGGGCTGGACTGGGCTGTACACTGCTGTACTCTGCTGCATGGAAGAGAGAGAAGAGCACATTGGAAGGAGTGGAAGGCGCGGAAAGGTGTGGGGAAAAAGGCACCAACACGCCCATTCACCAACAGCCACCACCAGGCAAACAAAAGTCAAGTGTCGTACAGGATACCGCCACACTACGCCTACACTCAATACTACTTGTAAGTACCTTCTACCCTCAATCACCCCATACCCAATGACCACCACACCCCCCGTGCCCCCTTCCAACACATCAACCGCGCAAGCCGAACAGCCACCACCATAAAGGAGTTACATCTCTTTACTACCCACGCTAGAAATTGATCCAGTCCGGCTAGAACGACGCTAGAAGAAAGCCACCACCGCCCAAAGCAGCCATCGCGCACTCCACTCTCCAGCCAATCATCCGGCCGCCACTTCCGTCTCGGGGTTAGTGCACACCGCTGGTTCGATTGTTCATGTAGACGAGGGGGGCGAAGGTCTACGGTAGCGCCGGGTGTGGGAATGTGGGCAATTCGATATGTGACTTGTCTTTGTTGCGTGATTGAAATGCCACAGTTTACCAAGATGAACCACGATTACTACAAGAAAGCAAACCGTTGATAGGAGATAGATAAAGAAACACGGGAAGAAGAAACTGAGACAAACGTGATCTCCACCATCCCAGCCCTATCTTCCCCCTTACTTCCCAACAGGCTACGGCGGTAACAGGTAGAAAAGAAGGTGACTTCCAGAACAGTACGTACCTCACTCTCCTCCATTCCTTCCAGAAGGAATGGCACCACAATCCCCGCGCGTGACACCGCACGTGCTCCCCCCTTGCTTCAATCCCTCCCTTGCTTCACCAGCTATTGCTTCCACTGCTTCCACTTCTCTCGTCTCCCCCTGCTCACTCACCACCAACCCTGCCCTCTACCCTGCCTCTCATCCATTTACCCCGTTCCAGCCGACTGTCCGCACGCAGTAGCGCCTCCTTTGCCCCTCCTTTCGCACCACTCAGGCTGCTGCTCCTTCTGCACCTCTCGCTGCGCCGTACGTTTGTATGCAGCGCGGCCCCGGGACTGGGAATCGGAGGTACGTACCCCATATACTCGTCCCAAATACTGCACTGTAGTAATACTAGGCGAGTTTTACAGTACTACTAGGCGAGTTGCTGTGAGCAAACGTCTGTGTCCTGGGCACGCCGAGACGAACAAACAACGAAAAAGAAGGGTCTAGCGGCCCGGAAATGTGCTGCCCCGTACCAAAGTCCCTTCCACCATATCCAATCCAATCCAATCCATTTCAATCTAATCCAAATCCGTCCCTCTTCCTTTAGCGACTAGCGAACACAACCAAACCCAACCCCACACACAACCACTCGCGCCATAACCCCCACGCACGCCCTCTCTCTGCCACCACCCTGCACAGCCATTCAAAACTGGGGCTAAATGCAAATACACCTACTCCAGCGTCGCAACGGGCTGGAGATCGGCGCTGCTAGTGATGCCTCTACCTTCCAAGGCGCGGATATTTGACGGTGAAAACGGTTGAGAAGATGGCATTCTTGGAAAATGGGATCTGGAAATGAACGGGAATAGGGGAGTACTCGCCACTCACCTCACTATGCCGTCATGCGGGTTGATGGCAGGGCCGAGGTGGTCGCGAGACGCGACAATGTAGTGAGGATGGACATTTGGCATATCTTCGAAGTAGGCCGTATGCCCACGCACCAGCTGTGGGCACGTTTTCTGCCTGCTGGAGAAGACGAAACAATACTGTGCAGAGCGTGCAGTGTCCGCTCTCTACGCTATGCCCACCTACCCACCGCGCACGCACTCATCAAGGGCCATTGCACAATCTTTTCCCCACCACAAGGACCCCCTCACGATACAGTGCTGTAAACACCCACGAACTCACGAACTCACGATTTCAACCGGCGCGGATCCCCGGTTTCGGAGTGGTGCTAACAGCCAGGCCGTTTAGTGATGGGAAACGGTGCAGTGCTGGGGGCTTACTTTAGATTAACCCCCACGCCCTGGCGATCGGATCGTCGGTCTGCTTGCCTCGGCGCTGGGGTTTGTCTTGTGCTGATTACATTACTCTACTGCTACTCTACTGTGCTGCAACTCTCTTCCAAGACACAGAGAAGCACTATATCGAAATCTTAATGCGCGGTTATATATATCCACTCTTTCTATCTATCTACTGTATTATACAGAACTGTGCAGAATAGATATGAAGAAGTTGAGGCGGACGCTCACCCCAGCACAGACATTCCTTATCGCGATTAATTATTCCCTCTCATCATCCTTCTTCCCTACGAACAGGACACATTATCCTGATTACCCTCATCCCCCCTCCTCCTCCCCATCCCCCCTCACCTCTCAATCCCTTCCCTTCTGATCTGTCTGTCATCATCTCCCCCCTCCCGAACTCACCCGTGACTACGGCCAAAAAAGGACCCTTACAATATACTCTCTGCCCATCGTCGACAAAAAAAATACCAAGATTCGCCACCCGCAATCTAAGGGTACTCCGTAACATGTAACAAACTCACCCATCTCACGCCGCCGCTCCACTCTTAGCCCCCCCGGCCCCACTCCACCCCCGGCTTCCTATCCCCTTTCCAGTGCGCCCGTGACCCACATTTATCCCCCCAGTCGCAGAGCCAGTGCAATCCAGCCTGGTCCACGAACGACAAAATCTCGGGGTGGGGAAGGGGACAAAAACGCCACAAAGTGCCGAGAATAAGAACAAAAAAAAAACTTCTTCCATTGGGGGTTCTGGAAGATTTCTACTTTCGGGGTTGCCGTCCCGGGGTAGTCCTTGGGCGAATGGGTTACAGCTGGGGATGGGGATGGGGGTTACATTAAGCAGGAGGCTTATTGGGATATGCGTGCTGCGCTTACGCTGTGTAACAACAATTACACTTCCTGGATACGATCTGATATGGATTGAAGGGAGCGGGAGAGGCGAGCCCGAGACACTTCCATGCCTTCACTATCCTACCTGGCTGGTCTTTTGCCATCTCGGTTCGGTGCGTCGACTCGTCTACTTACTCTCCTTTTGCAGTGTTTTTTATGTACAGAATGCAGACAAGCAAACGGGTATCCGATCCCTTCATCTCATAGCGAGTCGGGCGAGGCCGTCCCGTGTGTACTTACATAGTATGTTATTGGCGGCTCGGTCGCTTGGTTTGTTTGGTTTGGTTCGGTCGGTTCGGTTGAGGATGAGGGCTTGTGTGTTCTTTTTGTGGTTGAGGCTCGCGTACATGTCCGGGCGGGTATGAATGTCCGTCCGCCTCCTGTCCCATAAAAATGAGGCTCGTAATGATGATGCAAGCTAAACAACAAAAGAAAAAATTAAGAAATTGTTGCAGAAGAAAAAAAATCCTTTCGTTTCAGCTTCTTGCTTTACCCAGCCGCGCGCCCAAAACAGAGGGTCTGCCAGCAAGGCTGCGAGCTAGAGGGGTGGTAGGGCGTGCAGTAGGGCGCTGTGGTAGATTAGAGTACTGTTAAATGTGCCAGTAACCAGGCCAGAGCAGCGCAGCGCGGAGATCGGGACATGCAGAGTCTAACGCTGCGCGGCTTTGACAACGTTACAGCGCATTATAGAGTGCTGCACCATCCCAGACAGAGAATGGTAAATCACACACACCTCTGCAAATTCTACAGACGTTAGGCCAGTCTAGGTTGCAATTCGACAGCCCAGCGGCAGATCTCAGGTATAGCGCATACCCAAATCCCCAGCCGCAACCCAAAAAATCCGCAAGCAGCCGTGTGTGTCTGTGGTAGAGTTTTGCGCGATCTACACCGCTGAATCTAGACCCCCCTTGCACTGAGACAAGAAGGTGGCAGATAGGCTATGCCGCCGAGACAGCGGCGCGAGCTGAGACAGGAGTGATACGGTGCCAGGTCGCGGCGTCGTGACAGACAGCGGCTAGAGCGGGCGATGTGGCTGGATCGCCACCACGCCGTTGTAGGGCCGGGTTTTGCGCCATCTGGCGCTGGCGACCTGCTGGATTTGGGTGTATCTCTCGCTCACAGCACCACACACGCTCCATCTCCAGTTAGTTTGGTGGTCTGTGAGTAGGGTTGGGTATGTAGGGTTAGCACACCGCGGAGCACCAGCCAGCAACCAACTCAAGCACAGGCTAGGTTTGGAGGTGTGTATCATGCTCTATCCCGATATGGACAGCGAGCGATTCAGAGTTTCGACAAGACTGCCGCTGGTGATCCAAAGCGGATCCCCAGGAGGTGTGTAGCCTGTCAACCAGTCAGCCGCACACGCCTCTTCCCCTCCCACCAACCGTCCAGTGTACAGGTAGTGCGCCAACCGGGCCGATGATCCCTCGGACGGCGATTCTCCGTATCCTACATACGAGCCCAGGTATCCAACACCACCCAC
>JPJZ01001522.1:0-10257 GCA_000750815.1 Pseudogymnoascus sp. VKM F-4516 (FW-969) | reverse complement strand
ACCCCCACCTCTAGTTCGTTTTGTAATCCTGCATTTAGAATTAACGCATAGAGTCAATTTAGGTCTAGCCTCTTAATTACTATGCTCGGTACAGTTATAAACAGGACAGTAGTACTGTGCTAACTAAGCACATATTATGGTTTTAGAGTAGAAAACTCTACAAAGGAGAAGAAGGCTTTAGATATATACATATAGAAATGATGATTTTACAATGGGAATATGTTCCTAATTAGGTTGCATCAACATCAAGACCGACTCTTAGCTATAAGTATTGTGATTCGTCCATTTCGTTTAGTCTTGCCTAAAAAACCAACAACCTACGTAGTGCCTTGCTGGCAAATCGGTAGATCTGAATTAATCATTATCCGCTAATTAATTTTCTAATACGAATACTCGGCTCAGAAAGAGCTATCAAATCAAGGTTCTAGAACTATGCAATAATAGTAGTTAACTTAGGCCATGATTCCCTTTACCAGACCAGGACTGGTTTGATCGTAGTGCCATCTTCCATAGCTTGCACAGCTGCGAGGACATCTCTGGCCTCGAAAAACCGGATGAGTTTTTGAAAGGGGAAGCTTCCATCACGCCACCACTGTATCAACTGTGGCACCAACTCTGCTGCCGGAGCGCCGCCCATGCAGGAGGGCTCTATGATCTTTTGAAAATTAATGATATCGAAGATGGGTAAAGTTATTTCCGAGCCTGGTTTTGGTAGACCGAGTTGAATATGCTTTCCCCTCTTACCCAATGCTTGTATAACGCTGGTAATGACCGTGGGGACTCCGGTTGTCTCGAAGCTAAAAGAGATGCGTTCACCATCAACGATCTCTGAAATTCGTTCAGCCAACGAAGCCGATTCAATGGTTCTAGTATCCAGTATATCGGACGCGCCCAGCTGTTTCGCCAGCTCCAGTCGCTCCGGAACGCGATCCACTGCGATAATACGTCTGCAGCCTAGATTTTTCGCCGCCATGATGGCGCCGAATCCGACGGCACCAACCCCTGTGATCAACACAATATCATCGCTGCTCGGCTTTGCTGAATGCAGCACGGCACCTGCGCCAGTCAAAAGCCCACATCCGAGCGGCGACAGTAGTTTCAACTCTTCGGGCGCTGTCACCATGTCTTTGACATTGACCACAGAGGCCTCGTCGACTATGCTGAAGGCGGAAAAGCTAGACTGCCCAAAAAACTTGCCGGCAACTCGCTCGCCGTCAGATGTCTGGAATACGCTGTCATCACCAGCAACATTTCGATTGAAGTCTAGGCAGTAGCTTTCTTGGCCTGTTTTGCACAGTTTGCATGATTGACAAAAGGTATACGACAAAACAACGGGGTCCCCCGTTTTAGCGACTGACACAGCAGAGCCGACTTCTTCCACGTAACCGGCACCTTCATGACCCATGACCCTAGGATAGGTGATATCAAGCGTACCCGGCGGCAGAGACGACATGAAAAGATCCGTATGGCATATTCCCGTTGATACCATCCGAATCTTCAACTCGGTCTCGCGCAGCGGTCTTGCAAACTTCACCAACCCAAACCTCCAGCTTGGACCTCCCGCCTCAGACGGAGTTAGGGCAATGACGGCTGGACTCTCCATAGTCATCGCTTGTTTAGCCTTTATTTAGACCGTAATCGATTCGGGTGTTATTGGCATCAGCGTCACAGAAAATGTATGGTGGGGCACAAGAGGCATTTAAGTAAGTGCCTCTACTGATTCTGCTTGTTAGAGGCCGTTTCATTTATGCAGAGCGTCTGCGTGAGGGAAGCACCTTTCTGGAATGGGTTGTGCCGCGGCGTCCCGAGGGTTTTGAAAGCCCACTGAATAGGCTCTACCTCGTTTCTCGGAACATTGTATTTGGACGAAAGTTAGAAAGTGCATGTGTGGTGGGGGAAGGAGGGGTGCACGGAAAATGCGGATAGGTAAGCAGAAAACTGCACGAAACAAGCTAGGTGGTGCAATATTATTGCCACTTGCCCCCATTTTTGGGGAGAAAGTCACATGTGTAAAGAGCGGTTGGTCTAAAAGTGGGTCCGGAGGACTAATGTATCAGCTTCCGTCAATTCGACAGTACATACTAATCACGGATCTATCGGTCAACCGGGAACCATTTCATGCCTATGCAAGGAACCGAACTTGTCGGCTTCATAGAGCAGTAAGTGACAGATGCGGGGTTGTAAGTGAAGTATGACTTCCCTTATCTAAATCCTAACACTGCCCATGCTATGGATGCTAAACCTCAGTATATCTTGGATTCCATGATATATTCCTAGACTCATTAATTCCCGCAACAGAATAGGGTTATAGCTAAATTTGTAAAATCTACATCTCTCAATGAGAGTTCAGTCATTCCTACAAGCCTAATACAGTCTATAGAGTAGTACAAGACTCTGAAATCAGCTTTACAACTGTATACCCCACACTCAATATCTGAAGTGACATGCGATGACTTTCTCTGGATTTCTGTGGGCTCTGGCTGGGCAAGTCGTCCTCGCCAAATTCTCCTGTCCGCCCAGAACAATACAATAATAATACGCCATTCTAACATGGGAGGAGACCAGTGACACTCCAATAAAAGACGTTGCAAAATTGCTCACAATCACTAGAAATGGCCAGATTTACGATATGAGATGTTCCTGGACTCCGATTCGCGATTACTTATGGACATTCTAGCTAAGTTTCTCCGAACAACCCCACTTTCCTTTGACGCGACGAGAATCAAACTGAGCCACTCTAGTTCTCACACCGCCGACTCTCAGAATGACCGCAGACTACACCGAAAGATTGCAATCCATGTAGCCACGGCTATAGAAGCGATAGTCGACCAGTATTTTTGTACAAGATACCCGTAAGCATCGCAACGGCACCGAGGACTGTTAGTCCTATTGTCGCATCACTCACAACGGACTCCTCCAACACGCGGCCGACCGTGGTTATTTTGGATCTTTTGAGCTCGTCTGCTCCTGTTCCCGTAACATCATAATCAGACCAGTCCACTAGACTAAGCACCTGCTCTGCTAGTTAGTGGTCTGTTCTCATTAGCTTCAAGAGTTGTCTCAACATACCTTTTGATACGCAACGACAGTGTCGCTCCAGTTGTTGGTGATCTTACCACTCTCCTTCAGCTTGAACCAGGAGTTACAATTCGGATCTGCGAAGCTAGTCTTTGATAGACTCGACTGGAGTTGCTCGTTGAACTCTTTTACCCGTAATGGCTTGGGGCTGATCTCAAGGCTACCATCTAGGGACCTCGCAGTCAATACCTTTTCCGCTAGTGCGGCAATGTATTTACTTTGAGCTTCGATCATAAGAATGAGGCTGTTATGAGCCAAATTTGTGTTCGGCCCATAGAGCATTCCAAAATTCGGGAAGCCTTCGACGGTAACTCCGTAAAGCGCATGTCCACCGTCCTCCCATACGCTGCTGAGTGTACGGCCGGCGCTACCAGTAACCTCAATTGGGTGCAAGAACTCGACACTGCGGAACCCTGTGGCCATGATAATCAGATCAAATGCTTCCTCTTGACCATCGGCCACAATCCCTTTTGCTGTAATTTTGTCGATATGGCCAGTCTCGAGCCTCACGTTATCTCGATGGAAAACCGGATAGTAATCGTCTGTCAAGAGGACACGCTTACAGCCCAGTGCGTATTTAGGCTGAAGCTTATCCCACAGGTCCGGCCTGTTCCGGAGCTGAGTATGTAGGTGCTGTTCACTTAGACCCTCCAGAATATCCGACCCTGATGAGGTTGGGTCCACGATAGCACCAAAGAGTGACTCCCGGACGTGCATCATCTTGGCTCTCTTGCGCATTCGGATATAAGGAACATATTGATATATTTGACGCTTCCAAGGCGGAATGGAAGAATCTCCCCGTGGAAGGACCCAGTTAGGTGTACGCTGGTAAACCGTGAGATGATCGACTTTGTCAGCGATCTCGGGAATTATCTGAACAGCGGTTGCCCCGTTGCCGATAATAGCGACTTTCTTTCCTTGAAGATTGTAGCTCCAGTCCCATCGAGCACTGTGCATTATCCGTCCTTCGAATTCACTAAGACCCGCAATATCTGGGAGCTTTGGTAGGTTGAGTTGACCAACCCCAGAGACAACGAAATCCGAGGTCATCGTATATGTGCCGCCGCCAAACCCCGTATCTTTGCCTCCCAAAACTGACACACTAGTGTTCCATTTATTGGTATTATCGTCCCACCGGGCAGAGTCAACGCACGTGTTGAACCGTACATAGCGATAAAGCTCGTACTTTTGTGCGATGCCAGTCAAATATTGGAGAATTTCCTCTTGTCCACCGTATTCTCTTGTCCAGCTTGGGTTTGGCTCAAAAGAGTAGCTGTAAAGATGGGACCAGACTAGAAGACCATGAGCGACTTCCTCTTTGAAAAGGGTAATTTTGATATTAATTACCATCACAGCAACACCCAGGGTATTTATTATCTCTCCAGGTCCCTCCGATACCATCACCTTTCTCTAATATGACAAAGTTTCGATAGTTTTTTTTCAGTAGATCGATTGCAACGCAAATGCCACTGATTCCTGCACCGATAATAACAACGGCAGCATCAGTATAGTCGCGATTGCCGACAGGCACTTTTAGCTGGGCTCGTTTCTCGCCCATGATGTTCACCTGTAAAGATTGGTTCCTCGCAAATGCAGAAATATGTTTAGGGAAAATAATGAGAATAAAAGCTTTCTGGGGGGGGATTCCGTCACCCAAATTCGGGACCTTTGTAGGTGGCAATCACTAATCCGTTCAAAGTCCGTCCCCTTCGCCCGCACGAAGAGCCTCCAGGTACTAACTGTACTAGCATGGGTTAGGGTGTATGGCGCATCCCCCCAGGAAAACCCAAAGCACGCTATTGTACTCCGAGAGGGCAGTAGTTTCGACCGAGGTTTCCTAGGCTCTTGGACCCGCAATGCATCAGTTAATACTTCGGATTACAAGGATTAAAAGATCAAATGTGTACGCTACGTGATGATGAAGTGGCTCGAGGTAAATATTTACCTAGGTGTATCCCCAATTCTGGCTGGCGTTGTTTTGTCCCCAACACCTCTCCCCCACACTTCCCCCCCACACCTCTCCCCCACATCCCTCCCGTAGCGCCGACTAGGAGGAGCCTCGGTATTTCCGATGGATGAAAAAATCCTAGTTTAGTGAATGAATATTCGCACTCTCGTATATCCCCGAATTCCAGTCATATTATAGCGAGGTGTATTTTCGCTTAATAACAAATACTATTAGATTTCCACTCATTCTTGTTTCTCTGCTTGTTTCTCTGGAAATCAATCACAAGACGTATTTGCTCGTGTGCCGTGCATTATAGAATCTTCAATCAACTCCACATGCAGCACGTCAGCATTGATCCTGCCCTGAACTTGGCCTAAAGAATGGCTCTTGGTATGTTCGCCATGGACCGTTGAGGATTTGGTCTCAGATACTGACTTGATGCTCCCCCAGCGACGGCTGCTGCTATTGCGGCCAGCGGATGGGCCGGCGCCTTGTACCTCGATGCCAAATACCATCTTCGAAAGGACCTTCAAGCCCTTTCGATCAAAAAGAAGGGCGAAAAGGAATATGCGCGTGTAGTCAGGGAAGATAAAGTCAGCCTTTTCTACATCCTAGAAGAGACGTGCAAAAAGAGATGGAACCAGGAAGCCATCTGGTCTAGGGAAGGAATATATACCTATGGCGAGCTTTACGAGAATACTCTTCGGTATGCACAATATATGATCAGTGAAGGCATTAAACCAGGAGAGCTAGTCGCCATGTATTTGACCAACTCCCCTCAGTTCATATTTGTGTGGTTTGCTACGATGGCAATTGGGGCAGCACCGGCTTTCATCAACTATCATCTGGAAGGAAAGGGTTTACTTCATTGTCTTGAGGTCTGCCAGGCGCGATTGATTATTGTGGATGAAGACAACTCATGCCAACAGAGAATAAATGGCAGCCGCACAGATATCGATGCCATTGGAATGAAAGTTGTTGTGCTGAACGAGCGTTTGAAAGGTCTAATTACCTCTCTTGCAGTTGAACGTCCTAGTGATGAGTGGCGGAATGGCACTAAAGGAGATTTCCCTTGGACTTTGATTTATACAAGGTAGGCCGCTTCCCCTTCCATGGCAAAAGATATTCACTAATAATATTCAAGTGGTACTACAGGTCTCCCTAAGGGTTGTCCTTTTACCCTCAAACGGGTTTATGCAACATGCGCTCACAACATAACCATTTGTGGATGCATGCCCGGCGTGGATCGATTGTATAATTCGATGCCCTTATATCATGGTACCGGCGCAATTAACTCTGCCACCTGTCTTTTACATGGCGTTAGTATCGCAATAGCGACGAAATTCTCGGTTTCTAAATTTTGGGATGATATCTATGATTCTCAGTCGACTGGCTTTGTCTATGTTGGTGAGACGGCACGGTATCTTGTGAATGCGCCAATCCATCCCTTGGAAAGAAAACATAAACTTCGATTTGCTTACGGGAATGGATTGCGACCTGATGTCTGGGACAAATTTCAAGCTCGCTTTAATATCTCCGAGATTGGGGAATTCTTTAATTCTACTGAAGGCATGTTCGGACTCTTTAACCACGACAAAGGACCGTTCTTGAAAGCATGCGTCGGCCACCATGGCTTATTGCTTCGGTCGGCTTTCCACAAAATCTATATACCCGTCAAAATTGATTATGAGACGGGTGACATCTGGAGGGACTCTAAAACGGGATTTGCGGAAAGGGCATCATATGATGAAGGCGGTGAAATGCTGGTGGCAATACCTAATAAACAGGCTTTCCAGGGATACTGGCGTGCCACAGCAGCGACCGATAAAATGTTCGTCACGAATGTCTTCAGAGAAGGCGATATATACTATCGATCCGGAGATGCCTTGCGAAGAGATGACCAGGGCCGATGGTACTTCCTTGATCGACTGGGCGATACGTTTCGATGGAAATCCGAGAATGTATCTACTGCGGAGATTTCTTCGGCGCTTGGAATGTTCTCTGGCATTGCGGAAGCGAATGTTTACGGTGTCCTGCTGCCGAATCACGACGGAAGAGCAGGATGTGCTGCTATTCACCTTGATTCTAATCATACAGGCCATACACTGGATTATAATGATCTATTTGAACATCTCCAGACTCGTCTCCCGCGCTACGCTATCCCGATCTTCCTTCGCATAGTCAAAGCAAGTACACATATTCACAATTTCAAGCAAAATAAAGTACCACTGCGCAAGGAAGGAGTCGATCCTGATTTAGTCGGTACCGAGGCCCCTGAAGGGAAGGATGATGTTATTCTCTGGCTGCCACCGAAGTCGGATCGTTACGTTCCATTCGAGCGCAAGGACTGGGAGAATCTCAATAATGGGCGGGCTAGATTATAGACGGAGAGTCATGTTCAATGCCAACTCCTTGTAGACTAATACTCTGAGCTACTACTGCTGTTTGATGACAATTCGTGATGTCAATCTTAATTCAAGGGACAAGGCCTGATGACTTTCGACAATCCAACTATTCTCTCTTTGCTTCTCAGTTCGCCTTCGTAGATCACATACTCTGCTTTAATTCATCGATGACGACTGTGGAAGCTGCGTTGGAAGCATATCACATAATTAATGGGCGAAGTTTTTTATAAAAAAACGAAGCGGGTCGTTTCTCTTCTGAGTTCCTCTTTAGCTCATGTTAAGAGAGGGTCTTCTAAATCTGACTGCTCTTTGCACAAAGTTTGCATCGATTTGTTCATCCCAACCAGCTCAAATGATGAAATGTGCTATTTTAACTCCTGGTTTGCCTAGTGCACCACAGAACTTGATCTAGCTAGAACACACATCCAAGCATTTCAATGGAACACCACTATACTAGAACATACTAGTATCCGCCACTCCCCCAGATTTATTAGCACCTTCTAAGCAAGGGTAATGTCTGATTCTAAGCTTCAGGTGGTTACCTCAATCAAGACTATTGCTGATATATGAGGATATATCAGCAATAGTCTTGATCACACAACTCCAACTCGGCTACTTAACTTCACTACAGCCACTAGAAGAAGTTTCATAGCATGTTGCTATTCTGACCAACATGAGTAGGATGGTGGTGTGACTAGTTCGTGTGTGGTTTTACGTTATGCAGAATCTACACCAGGCTGGAGGTAGATGTGTTTTTTTTTAGATGGTATACATTGATAGTTATGACTACGTGTATAGTACTTTGCGCTTTGCTTATCCTTTTGAGGCCTACGACTTGTAGACGTGAATGACGCGAGGATTACAGAAGGCCAATAAACCAGTCTTACCCCACTCTGCACCGATCCCAGACTCCTTGTGACCACCAAAGAGGGCCTGGGGCGTTAGCTTCTCAAACGAGTTGACGAAGACGGAGCCGGCTTCAAGTCGTCGTGCAATCTTGGAAGCCTGCTCGACGTCCTTGCTCCACACGCAAGCACCAAGACCTGTATTGGTGGCGTTGGCACGGGCAATGACTTCCTCGAGGTCGGACCAGGGCTGAGTGGGCACAATGGGGCCGAACGGCTCCTCCTGGATGATTCGCGAGTCGTTAGGTGGGTTGTCAATAATTGTGGGCTGAATAAAGAATCCTTGTGAAGCGATTACATCAGGCTGGCCAGCTGCGAACTTGTAGCCCCTACTCTTACTGTCCGAGACCAAGTCCTTGACACGCTCGAACTGCATCTGGTTTTGGACGGGACCCAGCTTGTTATTGCCATCATCTGGGCTGCCAACCTTGAAGGTTTTAGTGGCGGTGACCATCTCGGCCAGGAATTCCTTATAAATAGACTCGTGGATGTAGATACGCTTGGTGGCTACGCAGATCTGGCCAGAGTTCTGGAAAGCTCCCATGACGACCTCGGGTGCCACTTTTTTTATGTCCACATCTGGCAGGATAATGGATGCATCATTGCCACCGAGCTCAAGCGTGACACGCTTGAGGGTCTTTGCCGCGGTTTCCATGACCTTCTTGCCAGTGGCGATAGAGCCAGTGAAGGAGATCTTGTCAATGTCGGGATGTAGGCACATTGACACGCCGAGATCGTTGTTGCCCCCGACAACCTGAATGACACCAGGAGGGAAAATAGATTGTGCGAGCTCAACGAACTTGAGCGAGGTGTAGGGTGTGAAAGGGGACGGCTTGACAATAATAGTGTTGCCGGTCAGAAGGGCTGGCGCAACCTTGCCGACCATGAGGGCAATGGGAAAATTCCACGGACAGATGGCTATAGCATGTTAACGCTGGGCCAGCACGGTTACTGTGCCAATCTTACCTGCGCAAATTCCTAGTGGCGTGTACTCTGTATACACAATCTTTTCGTCATCCTCAAGCCTATCAGAGGGCATATCGAGGCCAATGTGGTGGCCGAATAATCCAGCAATCATGCCAACCTCAAAGGCAGCAGACTTCCTCTATGTTGACATTAGTTTTGGATGGCTATATTGTAACTCCACATCACATACCGGCTTGCCTGATTCACGGCAAAGAAGCTCAATGAAATCGTCGCTGTGCGTTTCGAAACTCTCCACGAGCTTACCGAGGAGTTCTTTCCTCTTCTCGATTGGCGTGTCTCTCCATCCGGGGAAGGCTTTTCTTGCAGCTACTACGGCGTCATTCAGATCCTGGTCGCTAGCAATGGGAACGTCCCAGAGCTCCTGGCGTGTAGCCGGGTTGACGCCATGGTGGATCTTATCAGAGCCGCGTTGCTTCCCGGCAACAATATTGTAAAACTGCTCGAAATTGAGCGTTGAAGCCCTTCCAGGTGACATTGTGGTAAAGTAGAAGGTGAGTTTGAATGTAAATAGTTGCTAGGGAATTGCAAAGGGAAAGGGGGTGGGGGGCACATATCCTTAAATACTGTATTGTGATGCTAAACAAATGTCGACCCTGCTCGGCCGGAGGGCCATGTTTGTAAGCAGGATAGATTTTCATATTACGAATACGTAGAGACATTATATGCTTCCGAGTAGCTCGGACATGAATTATAGCTGTAATCCTACTTTAGGTCTAACACGCATGTACATTCATCAATTACAATCTTGTTAATAATTGTCTCCGTACGTTTTTGCTTCACATCTTATGCTACTATTGAAATTCTGCTAGATACATCTTTTGCTGTTATATTTTAAAGACATCTAGGCCTACATAGGAAGGTGGGGGATTCGTCTAGGTAGGTGACTCCGAGGCAACATATTTGAAGTTCTCTGCGTGTAGAGTGAGGGGGTGGG
>JPJZ01001521.1:0-10206 GCA_000750815.1 Pseudogymnoascus sp. VKM F-4516 (FW-969) | reverse complement strand
CGGGGGTGGTGGTGGGGGGCAGATGAGGAGTGTGGTGGCGATGAGTAGTAATTTTCCGCAGGTTATGGTTGTTACGTCCGATGGGGGGTTTTATGTATTTAATATCGATATGGAGGAGGGGGGGGAGGGGGTGCTGGTGAAGCAGTATTCGTGAGTTATGCCCCGAATGGAAAGAGATGTTGGGTGTGAGAGTTTACTGACATATTTGCAGGGTACTTCAGACAGAGGATAAGTTCGAGCAGGGTGTGCTTGATGGGTGATTTTTTCATGTAGGGAGTTTGGTGGTTTTGAGATATTGCTAGATTTTGAGGGGTTGGAGGCTATTTCTAAGCGGGGAGGTTATACAGCGCGTCTCCATTGCTCTGTTTGGTACTGCGTGTGTGGCTGGAGGATGCGATGGCTTATATACGTTTTTAGGTGTTTGGCTGGTATGTCGAGTTAATTATATAATCTCTGCCTGGCAGCTCTATCCGTTCACTTTGTAAGAGCTATTGTCGGGTCACCATAAGCAAGGTCACTGGGAAACAGAGTCTGTTAAATGCTCTATAAATTTAATGTTCATTATTTGCATGACCTAATGTCAATGATTTTCCACAGTCGGCGATCACCAACATGACCGTGACACACCAGCTAGCATAGCGCGTCAAACTCCCAAGCAGCAAAGATTAGATTACAGCCCCCTCTCTCTTGCCTCCCCTGGCACCCCTTACATCTGCACCTCAACACGGCCCTCCGAGCCCGGCGCGCCCGACTGCAGCGTAGGCAGGAGGTAAGTGATATCGTCCCAAGGATGACGGTACAGGCCAGTGCGCAGCCTCTTCTGATCGAGGTAATGGGCGATGAGACCAATAGAGCGACCAAGCACGAAGAGTCCGTTAAGAACACCCATCTTGAGGTAGTCCTCCGCCTCCTCGGCGCTGAAGGCACCGCAGTTGCGCATCAGATCCACGAAGCACACGGCCACGGCACCGTCGACGTTGAGGATCAGGTTGTCCTTCTTGGAGGTGGTGACGCTCTCGACGGCAAGGGCGTAGTCGAGCATCTTGCAGCTGGGGAAGCGCTTCTTGACGAACTCCTTGACGAGCTCGACGCGCAGATCGGGGTTGTTGCGCGACTTGACCTTGTGTCCGATGCCGGGGATGAGCTTGTTCTGCTTGCGCATCGTGTCAACGAAGTCACGTGGGGAAAGGCCCTTGTCGTAGGCGCGGGTGAACTCCTCGGCGGCGCCGTCGAGGGCACCTCCGAAGCGGGAGCCGATGGTGAGGAGACCGGAGACGAGGGCCGAGATGAGGTCCTTGCCGGCACGGGTGGTGATGATGGTGTTCATGGCTCCGGACACGGCGGGGCCGTGGTCGGCGGTCAACATGAGGACCATCTCGAGGAACTTGCTCGCGTAGTCTGGGAGACGGCGGCGGAACCACAGGAGGGACATGACACCGCCGATTCCGATGTCCTCTCTGAAGACATCTGAGATGGGCATTCCGGCGTACAGGAGCTCCTGGCCACGGTCATCGGAAATGGTGGAGATGAAGGCAGCTGGCTTTCTGATCAGGCCAAGCTCTTGCGCCCACGAGTAATCGAGAGGGATCTTGGGCACGATTGGCTCGGCCTTTGGCTTGATGCTGCCGGCCTTGACAAGGGTCTGGTAGACCTTGCTGAGGAGAGCAGGCATATCCTCAAAGGTGTCGGGGACGTGGAATCCGGCCTCCTTCATGGCCTTGTTCTTGTTGGCAGCGGTCTCGAGCTGGGAGTTCGCAAACGATCCAGCGTGTCCGAACTGAACCTCGGTCTTGAACATGCTTGCGCAGGTTCCGATGGCCCAAGCCACAATTGGCTTGGTGATGGTGCCATCCTGGACGGCCTCGATGACGCGGTACTCCTCAATTCCACCAACCTCACCCAGCAATAAGAGGATCTTGCAGTCTGGGTCGGCCTGGTATCTGAGGAGATGGTCGATAAATGTGGTACCGGGGTATCTGTCACCACCAATGGCAACACCCTCGTAGACACCATCGGTTGTGTTACAGATGATGTTGTTCAGCTCGTTGGACATACCTCCGGACTTGGAGACGTATCCAACGGATCCAGGGCGGTAGAGCTTGGATGCCACGATGTTGTCCATCATGCCACCAGTGTTACCGATCTTGAATGCTCCGGGCTTGATTCCACCAACAGTGGCAGGGCCAATGATGGTGATGCCCTTCTTGGCCGCAACGTGTAGGATCTCGCGTGCGCGCTGTTACACAATTAGCTGCTGACGTGTGATTGGGGGCTTCGGGGCATTTCTTACTCTCTCGGGGACACCCTCGGCGATGATGGCAATCGACCTAATTTGGGGGTACTCCATGAGCTCCATGGTGGACTGGTACACACTGCGCGACGAAGCAAAGTTGACAACGGTATCGACGTCAGAGTGCTTGGCCATAGCCTTGTCTACGCTCTGGTAGACTGGGAGGAGGGTCTCGCTGGTTCCCCAGTACATCTTGCTGACGAACTGGCCACCGAAAGTGTAGATGATGCCTGCAACGGAGGGTGTGGTGCGCTTGCAGATGAAGTCGAAATCGAGCATGCCCTGGACGGCTCTTGGCTGGAGACCGTACACGAAGCATCGCGTCTTGTTGTGGAAGAGGGCGTGCTCAGCACGGGGGCTCAAAGGTCGGCTGGGGGCCACGAAGCGGCGGATGTTGTCGTTGGCATTGCCAGCGGCTCCGAGTGCGGGCGACGCACCGGCACCGGTTGTGCCACTTGGGATAGCGGAAGGCATGGCGGGAGGTTCGGGGTTCTGGAGAGGTGGAGGGTTAGAAAGGGTGGACAATTGATGGTTGTGGGAGAGAGAGAGAGAGATTGAGATTGAGGGGGATTGTGGGAGGGATGTAGGGGGTGGATTGGTCAAGTACTCACAAGAAATGGTTGGGGAAAGGAGCTTCAACAATAAGCTTCGAGAGCGATCGGTGTGCGACAGGAATTGAGGATTGTAATTATCGTGGATATGGGGGAGGAGTATGAAGAGAAAGGGAGGAAGGTAGAATTGGAAGGTTTGCAGATGGAGAAGCAAAAGGAGGAGAGGAGGAGGTTGTTGATCGGGGGGGTTGAGTCGGTTGCCAGAACTTTTTCTTGGGAGAGCTTTTTGGAGATTGAGACGGGTTGGGTGTGGTGGTGGTGGTGTGCAGCTTGGTGCGGTAGTCTTGGTATGGTGGGCTGTACTCGTAAGGCGGTGGATGGTTGTTGGGTTGACAAGTACACACGGTACAGTACGCCTGGGTGTACTGTATAGTACTGTACAGTACCGCACAATTGATGGTGAACTCTGCTGTACTGTAATGTACGGTGGAGTGCTGAGGCGTACTGTGGATATCTGTGCTGTAGAAGGTTTGTTGATCTTCGATGATGCCCTGAATGGTGGTGTAGGTGTGGTGTAGGTGCAGTGCACTACGGTGGAATAAGCACCAATAATGCCACCCGACAGCCGTAGAGTACGGGGGATTAAGTGCGCGGTGTGGGACCTGTACAGTATGTACTTTTGGCGGGCCGTATATGCGTGGGGTACTTTGTGGAAAGTAGCGTAGGCAGACAATAAGGTCGGTGTCCGATGGCCGATGGTTGGGACGGGCGTTGCAGGGTACTCGAGTAGGTTGGTGGTGGAAGGTGGTGAATTGGCGGTGGACTCCGTCGAGTTTGGGTGGGATGGGGTGCATTGGGGATCAATTGGGGCTGATCCCTGTCCCGTTGAGTCCGTTCGTCGGTGGTCTTCTCTGTCCAAATCCCACTCACTCCTTTATTCTTCCCGCCATTTTGTCACCGTAGTCCGATCCATTCCTCGGGCCATTCCTCATTGGTCGATTTAGGGCCATTTAGACCCTCGCTTGGGCCTCTGTTGGCTCCGTGTTGGCCCCCGATGTGCTGTACGGTGAACCACAGCTACCCTTTGTACCCTTTGTACCCCAAACGAGGTCCCCACCATGGCACTCACCATTCGATAGCTCCCAAAGACGGTGAGGAGTCCAGAGGGGGGGAAGAAGACAAGAAGACCAGAAGAGGAGTCCAGAAAAATAGGGAGAGAGTGCCGGATCCACCATACTGGGCTGAGGGGACACGACAGCACGACAAAAAGGAACCAAAAAGAAATAATCTGAATAAATGGAAGTACTCGCTGTAAAAAAAGGAGTAAATGAAGAAAGGACATAGGATAAAAGTTGTACAGCTCGAAAATAGAACTTACCGGTGTGGCTCTGCTCTGCTCTGCGCCGAAAGCTGAGATGCACAAATTCCGTTGTGAACATGTACCCCGGGGTACTTGACCACTGTACTGTACCGTGCTGTAGGCTGGATGTAGCTTCGTCGTGAACCGCCCGCCAAACCCACACCCATCAACAATTTATTTTGTTCCTCTTCGGTCACCACAACACAACCCACCAGCTTGCACACCCTCCGCATTCTCCCCCCAATTCCAACTGCTCCTCTTCCTCTTACCTTTACATCTCTCAAACTCCTCACACCCTCTCTCAATAATCCATACCAACTGAATTGTTGCACTCTCCGCTGCACAATTACACTTCGTAGTAGCTGTCGCTTGTTTCCGATTTTTGGTGAGTGGCCTCGAGAGCTTGCGAGCTCTTTCCCCCCCACCGCCGCTGCCCTCGACGTTTGAAGCGTCCTGGCTTGCCCAAACTTCGTGTGACCTGCCCTTTCGGACTGTCGCTAGGATGGGGATACTGTCGGGCGCAAAACAGGCTCTTCTGCCCCGGTGGGCGCTGTCGTCTGGCCTGTTGACATGAGACCTTGGGGATCAATCCACCGACGACTGTTGAAATGCTCGAGGATGTGCCAATTGTCCAGAGATGACAGAGAGGCTAACAAGCTGGATAGTCTCCGATTCCGATATAACACACAATGTCTGCCAAGGCGATCCTCGAAGCTGATGGCAAGGCCATTCTCAACTACCACCTCACCCGCGCCGCCGTCATCAAGCCATCCCCTCTCCCGAAATCCACCACACACAACCCTCCCTCGAAACTTGCGTCGCTCTACTTCCCAGAAGACGCAGAGGTTTCGGCGATCCTCGACCAGGCCGAGGTTTCCTTCCCATGGCTGTTGCAGCCAGGTGCCAAATTTGTCGCCAAGCCAGATCAGCTCATCAAGCGTCGCGGCAAGAGCGGTCTGCTCGCACTGAACAAGACATGGCCTGAGGCGAAGGCATGGATCCAAGAGCGCGCCGGAAAGCCCCAAAAGGTTGAGACCGTTGTCGGTGTCTTAAGGCAGTTCTTGGTTGAGCCATTCGTGCCTCACCCAGACGGAACCGAATATTACATCAACATCAACTCTGTCCGCGAGGTACGTTTGAATTTCTCCATGGCGATAAATGAATTTGGGAGTGCGCACTCAACCGGTGAACTTTGTGATAAGTATCATGAAGTTCTGTACGGCCTGCAAAAGCAGTACGAGGCATGAAAATGTCCGTAAATGGCATAACAATTGCCAAAATGCAAATATATGTGTCAAGCGACTGTGTATCGACACAAAACAGTTGGAAATGCAACGCACGAAAAAAAAGTTTGGGGATGGCCCTTTTAATGAATTTTGGATTGGCTGTCGGCTCTGTCTTCGGACGAAAGGCGGCTAGAGAAGGAGGTGCTCCGCACACCCACCAACCAACAAAGTCAGCACATTCTGGCCTGCATATCCTCTGCCGGCTTAGGCCATACCGATATACCGATTTCCCTTGCATAGTAGCATTTGCTACTCACATGCTACCTTCATTTTAATATTGTTTATATTATCATATTATCATTGAACTCTACTAACGTTTTTTTTCCCCACAGGGCGACTGGATTCTTTTCACCCACGAGGGCGGTGTTGATGTCGGCGATGTCGATGAGAAGGCCGAGAAGCTTCTCATTCCCGTGGACCTTGCAGAATACCCATCGAACGATGAGATCGCTGCGTCGCTCCTGACCAAGGTGCCAAAGGGTCTCCACAACGTTCTCGTCGACTTCATCACCAGACTCTACGCCGTCTACGTTGACTGCCAATTCACATACCTTGAGATCAACCCGTTGGTTGCCATCCCAAATGAGGATGCCACCTCCGCCGATGTGTTCTTCCTGGATCTGGCTGCCAAGCTGGACCAGACTGCTGAGTTCGAGTGCGGTGCCAAATGGGCCGCTGCCCGCTCGCCAGCTGCTCTTGGTATGACCGCCGTCAAGGCGGCTGATGGACGCGTCAACATTGACGCTGGCCCACCAATGGAGTTCCCCGCGCCTTTCGGCCGTGAGCTCACCAAAGAGGAGGCATACATTGCCGAGCTCGACGCGAAAACTGGTGCTTCGCTCAAGCTGACCGTCCTGAACCCCGCCGGCAGAGTCTGGACTCTCGTTGCTGGTGGTGGTGCGTCCGTTGTTTACGCCGACGCCATTGCCAGCGCGGGTTTCTCTGAGGAGCTCGCCAACTACGGTGAGTACTCTGGAGCGCCCACCGAGTCGCAGACTTACCACTACGCCCGCACCGTCCTGGACCTCATGCTGCGCTCCCCCCCAACCGAGGAGGGCAAGGTCCTCTTCATTGGTGGTGGTATTGCCAACTTCACCAACGTCGCCTCCACATTCAAGGGTGTCATCAAGGCCATTCGCGAGTATGCACCAAGCATCATTGAGCACAAGGTCAAGATCTGGGTCAGACGTGCCGGACCCAACTACCAGGAGGGACTGAAGAACATCAAGGCTGTCGGCCAGGAGCTGAAGCTCGACATGCACGTCTACGGACCAGACATGCACGTCAGCGGTATCGTGCCTTTGGCGCTTGTGCCGGGCCGCTTCGAGGCCAGCGACGTGAAGGAGTTTGGCACTGCCTAGAGCTCAGTTTTGGAGACGACAGTAATAAAATGTACTTGAAAAACTTGTCCCGTGCGGACCGTGGGTCTGCATGAGGCGGATATTTGCTCTGATGGGGCGCGAAATAGATACTTCCTAATGATAAAGACGATGTGAGATCTGTACGAGTTACTCTTTTTCCAAGAGCAGTTGTGATGGTTGATATATAAATCACGTGAAATGAAGAACGCGGCAAATATTTGATGTGAAAATGATGGTGAGCCGGCTGTTGATCGCTGGACGTCGATCAGTGCCACACCGCCACAGCTCACGTGCATGAGAGCAATTTCCCGCGAGCCTGGCGTGACAGTGAGACGGCTCTAGCATGGTTAATCGGGGAGATCCTAGCTGTCATGCCGCTGCTCATCGTTCTTTTGTTCGGTGGTACTGAACTGAAAACAAGACGTGCTTGTTTGAGTACTGAACTGGGTGAGATGCTGCTAGTTGATAATTGCTATGTTGACGGTAAGGTACTGTACAATTGAGACCCAGAGCCCCTTTCCATCTGTTCTGGTAAGCTACTCGTATCTGGCTTCTCGTATTCAGTAACTGTACATTCAACGAGCCAGCCAGCCACACGATAGCTTCAAAAGTCGATATGACGGGAGACAACAACACCAACACGACGTTACGAGCTTCGTGCATCGTGAGATTACAGTACTCTATCGAATCCTCGGTTAGGCGGCCACAAGTATGGACATAAGGAGGGGCGCAGCTCTCGTATCCATACCGCCGCCGTTACGCTTTCGACTTGGCGCACCAAGATGCTTCACGCCCGTTGGCCT
Organism: Pseudogymnoascus sp. VKM F-4516 (FW-969); assembly: GCA_000750815.1. NCBI lineage: Eukaryota > Fungi > Ascomycota > Leotiomycetes > Thelebolales > Thelebolaceae > Pseudogymnoascus > Pseudogymnoascus sp. VKM F-4516 (FW-969). Next base: position 2,555 of record JPJZ01001521.1, on the reverse strand, counting down.
ATACAGGTTACCCTCGTTACTCTCGTGTAAATGTTTGTGGACAGGGGCACGGAACAATGGGGGGAAGGACCCTGAGATTGATTGTCAGGTACGAGGTACAAGGGACGGCAGGGGACAGCGGCTGCACGCAAGGGTCCTATTGTGACTTATGTATCTCCCCATCATATCCATCCCCCCGCGAAAGAGAACCACTTTGTCGCAACTTCGTCTTCACGAACTGAAACATCACGCTCATTTTTATACTCAGAAGGCTCACTCTTTTGCCTCTTTTATCTTTGCGAATCACGCGTATTATTCTTTGCAGCTGCTGCGATTATTTCATACCCTACTTTTTTGGTTTTTAATACTGTATAGAAAGCGGGACTTCACTACATAGAAACGAAACCATGAAACGCGCTGTAAGTGAACACTTCCGAACCACCCGCGACAGGAAGTCAACCCATGCGATTTGGGGAGCGACAGACAGGTCTTGCTCAGCCGGGGTTCTCGAGAGACGATATGAGTACGAGTATTCCATGAGTATGCGCTGACATTCACTCACCAGTCCCAAATTGCGCTTATTGCGCTCTGCGCCCAGGTTGCGACTGCCGTCACCCCTCTCATCATCAAGGGAACCGACTTTGTCAACTCTGTCTCCGGCGAGCGCTTCCAGGTCATCGGAGCTGCGTACCAACCCGGCGGCGAGGCAGGTTACAAGCCCGAGACTGGGAAGGACCCGCTCAGCGACGGCGATATTTGCCTGAGAGATGCTGCTCTGCTCCAGAGAATTGGTGTTAACACTATCCGTGTCTACAACTTGTCGCCGGATATCAACCACGATGAGTGCGCGTCGATCTTCAACATTGCCGGTATCTACATGATGATCGATGTCAACACGCCCAAGCCGAATGAGGCTTTGAGCAGAGAGGCACCGTTAGTCTCCCTACCTCTCCATGACGGTCATGGTGTCTGATGCTAACATCTCATAGATGGGAGAGCTACAACCATGATTACCTAGAGAGGACTTTCAAGATCGTCGAGGCCTTCAAGAACTACCCCAACACTGCTCTGTTCTTCTCAGCAAACGAAGTCATCAACGATGTGCCGACCGCCATTACCGTGCCATACATCAGAGTAAGAAGCCCTTTCGCAGGTACCCTTAGTCCAACACTGACATCAAGTTTAAGGCCGTCACCCGTGATCTCAAGCAATACATCAAGAACCACGTGGACCGCCCCATCCCAGTCGGCTACTCCGCCGCCGATGTCCGTGAGGTCCTCGTTGATACTTTCAACTACCTGCAGTGCACCACCACCGGAGACGCCACGGACATGTCCATCTCCGACTTGTTCGCCCTCAACAGCTACTCCTGGTGCGGCAAGGCCACTTTCGAGGAGGCCGGTTACAACAAGCTTGTGGACATGTTCAAGACCAGCAGCACTCCCGTTTTCATGTCCGAGTACGGATGCAGAGAGATCCGCCCCCGTGTCTTCGACGAGGTCGCAGCCCTCTACAGCTCCAAGATGGCGCCTTACTTCAGCGGTGGCGTCGTCTACGAGTTCTCCCAAGAGAAGAACGACTTCGGCCTTGTTGTCCTGAACTCTGACGGCTCCGCAAAGCTCAAGACCGACTACGACAACTTCGCCAGCCAGCTCGGCAAGCTTAACATCACCGCGCTCCAGAGCACTGAGGCCTCGGCCAAGGCAGCCCCATTCCCCAAGTGCGAGGCCTCGCTCATCAAGGACAAGGGCTTCCCCAACGATTTCAGCAAGGTCCCCAGCCCACCCAATGACGGGCTTGCGGCTCTCATCAAGGCCGGTGTCAAGAGCCCCAAGAACGGAAAGATCATCACCATCGACAACTTGAAGGTTAAGCAGGTCGTCAAGAACAGCGATGACTCTGTCATCACTGGACTCGAAGTTAAGCGCCTCACTGACGGCAACGTGCCTACTCAGACTTCTGGATCACCCGCACCTACCGGAACATCGAGCTCGCCAGAGGAGACCAGCTCCAGCGCGGCGGTTGGCACGAAGCAGCTTGGAGGATTCGGATTCGTGATGAGCTCGTTGTTGACTGCTCTGTATCTTATTTAAGGCTTGAAAAGCATCGTTGGAAACATAGATAGTGCTCCCTTTTTCTGTGCATACTTCTCACGTACTTCTCTTGGCTGGCATGTTTGGCTCGTCTGATACCTCATAGCTGCGCTATTGGACTCGATTTGTAATTATCTTTATGACCGAACCGTTTATACGTTTACTCAAGACTGCCACGTTCTTATCTATCTATATAGTGCATATGTGCCATGATTACCTGTACTTACAATACGAGTTCTCACTCTGATACGCGGCCCCACGTTGTCAAGTTTCTGTCTGTAAAAATCTTCATATTTCTGATGGCACTGTGTCTATTCTGGGCTTGGAGGCACTTACATCATACAATACGTATGCCCCTACACTGGCCACGCACCACAATGTAGGCAGACAACCTCGTGTCCAGCACGAGCAGCCGAAAATCCGTATCCCTTCATCGTATCCAGCCCGCCCCCAACCCCCAAGCCCTCAGCCTCATTCCCCCCT